>CAXHUQ010001428.1:10000-16287 GCA_964020085.1 Micromussa lordhowensis | reverse complement strand
AGGGGGACGCGGGCCTTTCCGTTCAATGTAGTTGAGAGCCACAGATCGAAGTGTAGTTGCAGCCAGTTCTTTCATTTTCTCATCGGAGAGACTGCCCTCAAGGCTCCAATAGGCTTTCTCAAAGGATGCTTTAACCTCTATTGGAGATACATATTGCGGTAAGGCAAAGTTCAGACCTCGACAAAGAACAGGTTTCTGGAAGAACGAAAGTTGGTAGGATGAGATGTTCAAGATATGCTCGTCGAGGTCCATCTGGTGGTTGATAAGGCGTGAGATCTTGCGCGTATGAGTGGTAATATAACTTCTTGGTGATATGTTGTCCGAAGACTGGTCATTGTACGGAGAATACAACTGTAGCGCAGAAAGCTACAATTTTGGCGAATCTCGTCATAGATAGAGTTGATTTCACGCTTCAAGGCTGAACTATGCTTGAACTTCTCTTTTAACTCTTCTTAATAACGTTCCGGGAGAAGTTTTCCGACGATGACTTCCATTTCGATCGCTTGTCTTTATCAACTTTAGCGAATGTTGGTGTTAGATCGAAATTCTGACAAAGTTTCAAGAATTCGATCGATCCATCGCAATTTATCTGCTTTCTACTGCATTGTTCGAGCCTCCTGAACGGAACATTGAACGGAAAGGCCCGCGTCCCCTTAAGGCACTCCTAGTAGCCATCGAAGAGCTAAAGAGACGCGATGACATCGTGATAACCAAACCAGACAAAGGGTCAGGTGTAGTTGTGATGGATAAGCATGAATACCTGCGGTTGTTATCGGATGCCTCTGTGAATGACACAAGCAAATTCTGTGCCGTCCCCATAGAGAGACCAAAAAGTAAAGGAAGACCACCCAAGTATTATCATCCTCTCTTAGAGAAAGAAAAACTGGTAGAGTCAACAGTGCGCAGAATTTTACCATCGGCGATTGCTGACTCCGTACGACCTACTGGATCAAGACTGGCTCATTTGTACGGGCTGCCCAAGACCCACAAGAAGAAATTAGCAATGCGTCCTATATTATCTGCTACGGGCACCTACAACTATGCCCTTGCTAAATGGCTGGATGCTAAGCTTAAGCCTCTGTCGGTAAACGAAAATACCATCACTGATATCTTTGCCTTCACAAATGAAATTTGTGGAGTTAAGATAAACCCGGGAGAAATCTTGGTCTCTTATGACGTCTCATCGCTCTTCACAAATGTACCCCTGGACGAAACAATTGACATCCTGGCACACAAAGCTTTCGAGAACAACTGGTTCAATGACACCTATGGCCTAAACTTGACCAGAACTGATCTTATTGATCTTCTACATGTTGCTACAAAGGGGCAGCTGTTTCAGTTCGATGGGGCCCTTTACGAACAGACCGATGGAGTAGCCATGGGGTCTCCCCTTGGACCCCTTTTGGCTAATGTATTCATGTGCTCTATTGAAGGGTCCCTGAAAAGTCAAGGAAAACTCCCAGATTTTTACCGCCGCTACGTGGATGACACTCTGGTCAAGATGCCAGATCTGGCGGCAGCTACAGCATTTCTGGATACCTTGAATCACGCCCATAGCGCCGTAAGTTTCACTATGGAGTTAGAGGAAAATGGGATGCTCCCTTTCCTTGGTTTACAGCTTCTAAATCGCGCACCATGTGTTGAAACAAAGGTTTACGTTAAGCCGACAAACACAGGTCTTCTCCTGCACTATCATAGCCATGTGGACAGCCGCTACAAACAGGGTTTGCTCGTCACCATGCTTGATCGCGCTCACCGGCTATCATCATCTTGGACACATTTCTCAGAGGAGTGTGAACGCTTGAGAGGAGTTTTCCGAAAGCTGAGGTATCCGAATCACCTTATTGATTCTGTCATCAACAAGTTTATCACCTCGAGAGTCGCAGCGGACCAGTCTAAACAGCATACCGATGACGTCATCCGGATAACTATCCCCTATAAAGATCAGGATGCTGCAGTGTCTGTCAAACGGCAACTTAGAGATCTTAGCAGCAAGGTGGGAAAGACCATTCAACCCGTGTTTACTAGCCGCAAGCTTAATCAAGATCTAAGCCTGCGTGAGCCCAAGCCCAACATTGTAACCCAGCAATGCGTTGTCTATTTATTCAAGTGTGACCTGTGTGATGCAGGTTATGTTGGGTATACAAAGGGCCACCTTCACACGCGCGTTGAGGGACACCGTCAAAAGGCGTCATCAATCTGCAAGCATTACTACAAAGAACATAACACTGCTGTTCCGAACAATTTCTTAGCACGCTTCAATGTAATCAAGAAATGCATGAACAAATTTGACTGCCTTGTTAATAAAATGCTGTATATTCAAGAGCTTAAACCAACATTGAATGTGCAGTCCGATTCTCTTCGTGCTAAAGTATTTAAGTAATTAGCTTGCCGCTATGTTATGCAAATTTCGCTTCAACTTAGCCTCTTTACAAACCGCTTTTTATCATTAATTATGTAACCTTGATAATGGCGCAAGATGCACCGAAACGTCGCTTCCTATCACTCATATTTCTTGTTTCATGAATTTGTTTTTTACGATAACAAATGGTCGAATTGCCCGCTCTCGCTCGCTGACGCGTCGCACGAATTTCAAATTCATGTGTCTGTCCGCATATTGACGATAAAAATTAGCCAATGAGCGTGGAAGAATTTCTGCAGTTATCGTAAAATTTTTCATTGCATCATGTTGCCGTGCGTCTGCTCAGTGACTCACTCGGCTATTTGACGTCAACTGTGATCGATTACTCAACAGACACACGGCAACATGGAAGCTATTTGTTAATTTAATGCTTAATATGTTGATACACTTTGTCAAAAAGCTGTCTGACTAATAGCTTGCGGACGCAGCCCAGCCGAGTTTCTTGTCTTTTTGAGTTGTCATCCATTTTTTCTGCCATTAATGCTTTCATTGCTGTGCGACGTACGTAATCGAGAAGCAACATGATTGGCTGAAACACTAAACCATACTTGTTATCAAAGATCAACATAACCATTTTTAAGTTCAAACCGCAGGAAAAAAAAAAAATTGGTAAATAACAGTCAAATAGGCAATCCGATGAGGTAAGTGTGAGACTGATATTAGTCTCTGCCGCTGACGTCACCTTCTTTTAACTTCCCTGGGGGATACTCACCACCAGCAGGTAAACTGCATAACTCTGGAAATCTAGGACAGACGTTCTCCCTTCCTCTTCCTACAGTTTGACCATCTTTTACTGTTATCACGTCGTATTGAAAACTAGCAGCAAAAACGTCTACCGCTGTTAGAAAGAAACACGAATTTAGCCACTGCTGGAGTCTACATGCGATGTCTTAAGTCTACCAATATTATAAATTTTACAATAAGCATTAGCGAGATGACACAACGTCTCTATATTATCTTGATGTTATTTTAGAGAGAAAAAGTGTCAAAAAGGTCCAGACGAATAGCTAAACGATGGTAAAATGCTGAATAGTTACTGTAGTGAATAGAGAAACAGTGATAAAGTTAATTAAAGGTGCCAAGTTCAAACAGAGACTCCAACGCGAATGTAGTCTGATTGGATGTTCAGGTTTGGTTTGCGGTTATCAACGTTAATAACGTACATATGAACAAAAAGACAGTCCAACTTTCCCTGACACTTCTTTAGGACTGAGAAATGGTTTAAAGGGTCAGGGGTCCCAACATCGAATCCTTCTTTCAGAGGTTTGGAAACAGCAGAAGATCCATGTTCGGCAATGGTTGCTAGAGATGGTGGCTGGTGCAGTCAATGTATTCTGTAACACTCAGACGTTAGCTGACCAAGGATGTCTTCTTCACGTAACTCGAATCTGTCGCCAATTTTTGGACTCTAGTAACCGGTTTTACGCTTTTATCTCCATACGGAGTAACCAGGGCTGCTAAATACAGTGTAACATATATATTTTTTAACGTAAATTTTGCTAAAGAAAGCGTGAGACGCTTGCATGAGAGATTGCTTTGCAAAATCTGTTTTAACGCATATTCTGTAAGCTTGCCTTTCTGGCATTGTTCAAAAGCCTACCGAAGATAGCAGTCAAAATTAACAAACTCCGAGACGTATGTTTTTTTTGCACGAAACTTACATAATTAACTTTACAGCAAAAAGCATGCAAAGTTAAAAGCTACTGGTACGCAGCCTTTACCACGAAGGAAAGCAAAAACTGGCAGACAGTTGCCGAATGAAATAGTCATTTATGAATAATTCAAGGTAAATTTGTATTCAAGGCATTTAAGAAACGAAAACGCAGTGGCTGTGTAGACGCCAACAATGGTAAATTGTGTCAGACATGAATTGAAAGAAATTTCTCTGATCTACCTATAAACATTCCGGATAACCACTTATCGTCAGCAAAATGTTTGAAATGCCTCATTTTTATATTCACTATCAGCTTACCAGGTGTAAATGTCACGCTGACATTTCCAAGCTTCCCAGTTGGTATGAAAGGCCATGGGTAAATTTTCACCCCCGCTGTCTCATCATGCGGACCTGTAGAGGTATTCGGAAATAACAAGCCTTAAACTGAATACCTGGAAATGTAACTGACAACAACAACAACAACAACTTTATTTGCACCTGCATTAAATTAAATTTCAAATTACAAAGAGTAATAAAAACAAATACTATAAGGTGCTGGCTGCCCGAAATAACCACCAGGCTAGTAAAAATGGGCAGCCATCCTCAGGGTTCTAAATGCAGTAAATTTTAATAGAGTCAGGTACTTACAACTTATTAAGGTAACAAATACAACAACACACAAACACACAGACAAAAGCTAGTTTTAAACTAAAAATACAATTTAGCGAAAATAAGCAGGAAAATATGACTATGTACCTTGAAGGCGTCCTTATTTCGATAAAATGCCAAAAATGGGTAGGCGGCTTTTACGCGCAGAAGGGTGGGGGTTGGAGGTTGGGCCGGAGCATTTGAAAATGTGGTGTTTAATTAAGCAATAGACCACTCATTCTATGGATTAACCGGCGCAATAGACCTCCTGTCATTGTAGGGTATTTTCGTTGAAATTCAAAGGGTGTTTTTAGCTGTGAAGTGCTTGTTCATATTTTTACCCGAAACGCAATGTTTTACAAGTTTGTTTTCAGCAAGCTCCCGTTAGAAATTTAAAGTTTGTGTAAATAGTTTTTTCTATAGATTGTATATAGTTTTCACTCGTGTTATTGTATTTTGAAGACTTAAAAGTTGTGAAGAATGTAATTATAGTTGTAAATAAATCATTGGTTGAGTTTAACCATGGCTTGTTTTCTGTTTAGCCACGTGCCTAACTTACACGCGAGGTTTAAAGCGCGCCCAGGGAAGACACAACGCTAAAATGTGGCGTTTTTGGCGCTTTTGGCGATTTTGGCTTGATAAATTTCGTGTCGCAAATAGTTTTGTTCAGTTGGAATTCAGTTGTAATATGTATTGGTAAATAGATTGTAAATAAATTCAGTTTCATATGCCAACATGACTTGATCCTGACGCGACGCGCGCCCAGGGGAAAACACATCAAAAGTAGTCTACAATGACTTCAAAATATTGTTTTAAGTTTAAAAGGAAAAGGAGGAGGTGGAGGAGGAGAGGGAGGAGGAGGCGGAGGAAAAGGAGGAGGCGGAGGAGGGGAAACAATAGAGTTGTGGTGGTGGTGGTGGTGGAAAACAATAGAATTGTGGTGGTGGTGGTGGTGTTGGTGGTGGTGATGACCAAGGGCTCAGCGTTTAGACCAGTCCCTTAAGTAGGTAGTTATCTAAGTAAGTAGCTAACTAACTTTATGTTAGAAACATTTGATGCTAAAATACACAAAATATACAATGTCATTATAGCGGAGCTCCGGCGGCCGAAGGCCGCCAAGCGGAGCCCCATACCCATATTAGGAAACTGAAGGGAACCCATGAACTGATTTTCTCATGTGTATCATGGCTAGCGGTATTGCTCGTGGGCGCGTACGCACGACGACGACGACGACGACGACGACGGTGGTGGAGTCGCGCAACATGGCGGCCACAATTGACACGTAAACCAAAACGAGGCTTCAGTTTTCGCGGGCTTTCCTTGTAGGTTGACAGAGCACATGTACCCTTGGTTTAAAGCGTCCTTTGGACATCCATGTTGCAGTCAATTGACACCTGTCAAAACAAGGAATCCGCTGACCAGTATCACGTGACCATATCGCGGGCTCAAGTTCAGGGCTCATCGAGGTCACGTGTTTTTTTAAAGTTGACCGCTGCCCAAGTGCTGCTTTTTTCGATTAGATCGCGGGCTCATGTCAGGATTAACTTGCTGTAAACAGCGTAG
>CAXHUQ010001428.1:0-5000 GCA_964020085.1 Micromussa lordhowensis | reverse complement strand
AAGGAGAAGTTTCCATTTTTCAGGCTGGAGGTTGAGTTCGTTTGTTTCAATTTCATAAGTTTTTTTCAAAAGGCGAAAAAATTGTGGAAGGTTGGGGATTTCATCTCTCAACTTACACTTCCAAATATAGTATCTGCTCATGAGACAGGAGAAATTAATTTGCAGTTTTGTATTTGAACTGTCTGGTTTCAGCCCCAAAGCAGTGGTCATGACAAGGTGACTACCCTTCTGAATTAAAGAACATGATTGTAGCCATTGAAAAAAGGTTCCCCAGAAAAGAGAGGTCACCTTGCATTGCCAGAAAAGATGGAGCAAAGTGTCTGTTTCTTCCTGACAAAAGGTGCAAAGATCATTATCTTTAATTGCAATCTTATACAGAAAGGAATTTGTGGGCAGACGTCTATGGAGAAATTTAAATTGGAAAATAATAATTTTGGTACTTTTTGTGCATGTTCTTGCAAGCTGAAATGTTTTTTTCCAATCTATTTCTTCCTCATTGAGGTCGCAGTCTCTGTACCATTTTGTTTGGGAAGGTCTTGGTTTTTCACTCTTTGTTGCAACGAGATTTCTGTACGTTAAATTACTGGGTTTCTTCGTTCTTTGGAAAGCTTTAGTGAAAGATTCAACCTCGGCAGTTTCCACCCTGTCGATATTTTCCTTAAATCTCATCCTCATTGTCTTTAAAGTTGTAATAATCCCATTGAAAGCAAGTGGGCAACTTTTGCAATGATATTTGTTTAAAAACTCTGTATAGGAGAGGAAACAGGTCTCGTCTTTTATAAGAGACTCAACTGTCAAAATTCCTTTGGCAAGCCATTCTCGAAAATATACAGGTTTGCGGTCGATTCTTATCAAAGAATTATTCCAGAGATGTGATGATATATAGTTCAAATGCACTTCCGGTGACGTAAGCACCATGTGAACCGTCGTGCTTCGCGCTCTTTGGCATGTAGTTCCCGCCATGTTGTTGACTGGATATTAAAAGTCAAATAGTTCTGATCTTTCGCCTCCTATATAGCTTGCGGCTATCACATGGTGTCAGAAGTAAACCAAAAACCTCGGAAACATGGCTTTAAGCGGCATCGAATGCCCAGTTATGCAGTGGGACGGCGACAACCCAAAGGAAAACTGGCGGCGTTTCAAGCAACACGTCGAGCTAATGTTTACAAGACCTCTTAAATCCAGAACAGAACAGGAGAAATGCAGCTATCTACTCATCTGGGTCGGTCAGAAAGGAAGGGATATCTACAACACGTGGTCTGACATTTCCGACGATGACCGTAAGAAATTAGAAACATACTACGAACGTTTTGAGAATCACGTAAGTCCCAAAGCAAATCCTGTTTTTGCCAGATTCAAATTCCACAGTCGAATCCAAGAATCATCAGAAACAGCGGAGAAATTCATCACGGCATTACGAATTCTAGCCCAGGATTGTGATTTCAAAGACCCAGAAGAAATGATTCGAGACCGTATAGTCTTCGGAACGAATTCACTCAAAGTCAGAGAAAAGTTAATCTCAAAGGGAGCCAAGTTAACGCTGGATAAAGCTATAGAAATTGCAAGGTCACACGAATCCTCTCAAGCCCAGCTCACAGCCATGGCAGCTGAAACCGCAGATGGGTCTATACACTTAGTACAGAGACGAAACCAAGGGGAAGAGCCACAGGATACCCAACACCAAAACCACCCCCCAGCATATCAAGTATCCCCACCTTTCAAGCCTCCCAGGGGAACGAGAGCTTGCGGAAACTGTGGTCGCCCTCACAACGCATCAGCCAAATGCCCAGCACATGGTAAGACATGCCTCTACTGCAAGAAATTAAACCACTTTGCAGAAGTCTGCCACTCCAAGGCCCGCAGACAACGGATTCACGCAATAGAAGATTCAAGGGATTCCGCTGCAGAAACAACCTTTGAATCCATTATTTTCCAATCGGTCACCATAGCAAATCTAACACATGGTACACCAGCATCTAGTCGAGATGAAGTATTTGTATCCCTTCAAGTAAACCTGGCGCAGAGCGATAACAGGAAGACCACCCTAAGAGCCAAACTTGACACTGGGGCCCAGGGCAACATACTACCCATGAGACTTTACCGTGAGATGTTCCCACATCAAGTAGACAACAGTGGTAAACTCAAACCTAAGGCCCTGCTGTCTTCAAATGTTGTGCTCACTGCCTATGGAGGCTCGCAAATTAAACACCATGGCATAGTCACCATACCCTGCACTTACGGGAAAGAGAGCACACTCGCACCCTTTTACGTCACTGACATCCCAGGTCCTGCAATCATCGGCCTGCCAACTTCCACTGACCTGAACCTGCTACAGTTTAATTGTGCTATACAGGCACAACATCCCCACATCAGTAACTATGGATGCCTAAAGGACAGGAATCTTGAACCAGCCAAGGAAACCACCCCGATAAAAGACAAGCAAGATCTGATACAACAATACCCTGAGTGTTTTAATGGCATCGGGAAGTTCCAAGGGGAATACCATATTACAGTTGACCCCAGTGTTCCACCAGTGATTCATCCTCCACGACGCGTGCCAGTCAGCCTCAAGGACGACATCAAGAGTGAATTGGATGATATGGTCAAGAACGGCATCATTACCAAACTTGAGGAAGGTGAACCCACACCCTGGGTTAACAGTCTAGTCTACCGACGGAAACAAAATGGGAGGTTGAGACTTTGCTTAGACCCCAAAGATCTCAACGCAGCCATCCAGAGAGAACACCATGTTACCCCCACTTTAGAAGAGATCTTGCCCAAACTGACTGGAGCTACAGTTTTCTCCATTGTTGATGCTAAGTGTGGGTACTGGAACGTTGTTCTCGACAAGGAGTCGAGTTACCTCACCACATTCAATTCCCCTTTTGGTAGATACAGATTCAACCGCATGCCCTTTGGGCTGAAAATGTCACAAGACATCTTTCAGACCAAAATTGACCAAACATTTGAGGGGTGTGGAGGGGTGGCAGGAATTGCAGACGACATCGTAGTTTTTGGAAAAACTAGTGAAGAGCATGACTCAAACATGCATGGTATGCTAAGACGATGCCAAGATACAGGCCTGAAGCTGAACCCTGAGAAATGCTTTGTAAAGCAGGAGAAAATCAGATTTTATGGCGTAGTCTGTAGCCAAGACGGGATCCAGCCAGATCCAAACAAAATCTCGGCACTGAAACAAATGTCAGCTCCAACCAGCCGCCAGGAACTGCAGACCTTCTTAGGTCTAGCAAACTACATGGGTCCCTTCATCCCGAATTTAAGCACACTAACACCCCCACTTCGAGAGCTCCTAAAGGAAAGCCACCAATTTGACTGGAGTCCAGCACACCAAGAAGCCTACAACAAAATCAAGGACTCCATCAGTAGTGAAGTCACTCTAACCTACTTTGATCCAAAGAAGGAGATCACCTTACAAGTTGACGCTTCACTGAAAGGCCTGGGCGCAGTACTCTTACAAGATAACAAACCTGTTGCTTTTGCGAGCAAAGCACTCACTGATGTGGAAACAAGATATGCAAACATTGAAAGAGAACTGCTTGCTGTGGTATACGGGTGTGAGAAGTTTCATACTTACCTGTTTGGTCACAATTTCACAGTCAACACTGATCACAAGCCCCTCGAGAGTATTCACCTAAAACACTTGACAGCTGCACCCCCGCGTCTTCAGAGGATGCTATTGAGACTACAACCGTATGACCTTGTCATCCGCTACCAACCAGGCAAGAGCATCGAGATCGCAGACGCACTCTCCCGGTTATCACCAGAAGAAACAGAAGCCATCCCTGGGATGAATGTTCAAGTACACGACATCCACCCTCAATTCAGTAACAGCATTTTGCAGAGAATTAGAGAACAAACCATGTCAGACCCAGAGCTCAATGCACTGAAGGAAATGATCCACTCTGGTTGGCCGTCGACCATCCAGCAAGTCCCAGTGCCCTTAAAACCTTATTGGCCTTTTCGCGATGAACTCGCTGTAGAAGATGGGATAGTCGTGAAGAGTCACCGCATCATTATCCCCACTATGCTACAGAAGGAAATCTTGACAAAGCTCCATGCAGCACATCAAGGAATTGAGAAGACAAAGCTCAGAGCTAGGACCGCCGTATACTGGAGAGGGCTAAACAAAGACATCGATGAAATAACCAAGACATGTAGCACTTGCCAGGAGCTGCACCCAAGCCAGCAAAAAGAGCCCCTGATCCTCACAGAGGTGCCACCAAGGGCATGGCACACTATTGGTACAGACCTCTTTACCTTAGAGGGTTCAGAGTATCTAGTAGTTGCTGATTATTACTCGAAGTATCCATTTGTTAGGCAAATACCAAGGGGACAAGTCAACAGCCACACAGTAACCAAAATGCTGCGACAGATTTTCAGCGAGCAGGGCATTCCCAAGGTAGTAAGATCCGATAACGGGCCCCACTACAGTGGTCAAGCATTCCAAGATTTTGCAAGAGAACTGGGTTTCCAGCATGTGACAAGCTCCCCACACTACCCACGTAGCAATGGTTTCATTGAAAGCCAGGTGAAATCAGTTAAAGCTGCTCTTCGCAAAGCGAAAACCACTCACAGCGACCCTGACATGGCCCTCCTGTGCCTTAGAACCACACCCATTGATCACAAACTGCCATCGCCTGCTGAACTACTTCTTGGTCGAGCAATCCAGGACAACCTCCCGAGGAAAATCCCTAGAGATGCCTTAAACGAAGTAGTCACCCCCAGACTAGAGGAGAGACAGGAGCTGCAAAAGTTCTACCATGACAGGTCCGCAAGGCAACTTCCTGCACTAAAACCAGGACAAAGAGTAAGCATCCAGGATCAAACGACACTGAAATGGAAACCAGCCGAAGTGAGAGAAAAGCTTGCGGGAGTCCCCCGATCATATGCTGTGTCAACCCCGACTGGAAGAGAGCTGAGGCGCACCAGAACCCATATACGTCCTGCCCCCCAGAGCAACATAGAAGTCAAACCAGATA
>CAXHUQ010001427.1:87500-96367 GCA_964020085.1 Micromussa lordhowensis | reverse complement strand
CATGCCTATGCAAGCCTTTGAAAACGCTTCAAATGAGTCGAACTAGCCAAACAAAGCTTAATCAGAGCTTAAATTGATCACTTGATTCGCGGCACTAATTTAGACATGTTTAACCTCCGTGATTTTAGCTAAATGACCTCACTATGTCTTTCCTAGGCATTAAATTAGCCAGTCATGGCAAAAAGAGCATTGTAAGCAGTCAAATGGACTATTTGCTTCTACATTTCAGCCAACTAGTAGCCCTTACGTGACATTTACTTTCAATATCTGTCTGGATTCGCAAAAAACGTAGCCGCAGAATTTGACTTGTCACTGATAATCGTGATACAATTCTGTCTTAGCGCTAGCTTTCCACAAGGCTTATCGTCGCTCAAATAAAGGGAAATAACTCTCTTGGATGCCTTTTCAGGCCAGGAAGACTAGTTTCACCGTCTTTTCGATGAATCATGAATTGTACAATTTAATTAAGAGTGCTTTGAACATGAAATTGGAGCCACGGTCTACATAAACACACGAAGGCACAGATGTCAAAAACGGCGGCGGAGAGTTGATCAAGTTTAGCTTTCTATAACCTGCATCGTCCTAAATGGACTAAACAAGAGCTTCCTACATCGAGAATGGATCGAACTTCAAACAAACTAGGCCATAATCATTAGTTGGCGAGCACTTCAACATGTCAACACTTCAACAAACTGATCAATCATCAGCCGGAAGACACGCAAATAAAATTCTTCCGCGCTGGCGAATCGCAGACAGTTCTGATAGTTAGCTAAGCCGAAAACGCCTAAAATTGATCAAACAAGGAAATTCTACTCACGATCAGCGCTTGAACTCATGTTCTTCACTCTGCTCGAGGCCATGCTTTGCTTGCAAATAGCAATGTCCCGGATGAACTTGATTTTTTTCGAGCGCGGAATGGCATATCCACATTTCAACAGAACAGATTTTTTTCTAAGTCTTTAGCCAAATCAAAGTTCAGGGCAAATAACGCCAACAGCAGCTGGAAATCTCTAGTCCATTGCACCTATCAGCCCTAAATTGGTGTGGCTAAAGATCTTTGCTGTCTAAAGCAAGCACAACATTATCGCTACAGGGCAAACGGCCTACTCTTACGGGACTAAATGTTCCGTTGATACATATCAGGCCCGCCTTACCGCGTAGGATAATAGACGACGCTTGCTAGCAAACCGTTAGACTTGCACCTTCATTGGACTTAATGATGTCCTCAGGCAGACTTCCTTTAGACAGCAAATACAGAACGCTAAGCGATCGGCTCCATGTCAGAGTCAACGAACGCGCGAACTGAATTCAAACGAGTGAAGCCTGGACTAAACCTAGTAGAAATTCGAAGGGGGGAGGGGGGGGGGGGTGGTAGGATAAATAATTTAAAAAAAAGGGAAGATCAATGAAACATGCGGCAAGAAGTTCTCTACATTTCATGCTAGGTACGAATTACAATCTGCTGTCATAGCGAGAGCAAGGAAGAAAATTAAATTGAAGAAATAAGCAATTAAAAAAAAACCACTTGATTTCGTTTTAACACGGTTTTCATAAATCCAGACATATATATATATATATATAATTATATATATATATATATATATATATATATATATATATATATATATATATATATATATATATATATATATATATATATACTACTCACCGGTTCCATTCGCCTGGTCCTTCTCGCCATCTCATCCCTCTCTCTTCGTATCCCCAATCTAGGACGAGCCAAAAATATTGTTAAGAGGGGATTTACGAGACCGGTTAGTTCGAGCTTTCACTAGATTTTAATGAAGTGAAAACCTAGCTAACTTTCCATTAATGGTTTCCGATGAATTTAAATCAAATTTCGAGAGTCAAAAAAAGTATGCAAACCACAATGAACACAAATACTCACTGTTCGTGAAACTGCTTGTAGTAAAGTCGTCCCAAGCTGTTAAAAATGTAACAGGCAGTTGGACTACACACATATAGAATAGCATGAAGCAGCTTAAGAGAAGAACAAGATAACCTGAACTTACTGATTAGTTCAAATGGTGCGATAGTGCGTACAAAATCTAGGAAAAGCAGCACTTGAGTAGACCCACTGATGACACTGGCGACCGAAATTATTTTGGGTATATATATAACACGACGCGACATGCGCATCGACCAATAAAACAACAACATACCAGAATTAAAAATTGGTATCTCAAAAGAGAGATAACAATCATACTCTCCCAAATTAAATGTTGCGGTATCCAATGTAAACGACGTTCACACAATATTCTTCTTGAAATGCACATTTGAATCTAAACATTTTTTTTATAAGAAGACGACCGACAAGAGCTGTTTTGAGCCACCTTAGATGCCAAAGTTAGGTGATACTGCTGAATCATTTCTGTCGAACCATCTTTTGGAAACCTTAGGTTGAATCTCTCTTAAAAATCTGTCCCAGGTTGTTTGAAAGGATAACGCCATCCATCGTATAAATCACTATCCAGCAGATAGCGTGGTTTGTTTTGTTACCACTTATCCACTGGATAGCGATTTATCTGATGGATAGCGTTATCCCGGCCACCTTTTGAACAACCCGAGCTTGAGCTTTATCGGGACTTCAGTGTGTTTCGATGGTACAGTTATTTTTAGATCATTTCTCTTTCATGATAGATAAACATAAATTATTCAAAACACACAACCAGACATATTCATTAAAAAACATACGGCATTATGTCGGGCATTTCGTGATGATACCCAGGCTTGATTCTATTTTTTTTTTCAGTTAACCAAACGCTTATAGTCAAGCAAAGTACCCCCCGAATTCCAGAGAAACAGCTGGATACTGGAGCATGATTAGCAGATGCACTTTGCAGACAAAGTCAAGTCAGATATGCATCAGGGACTGAAAGGTATTCTAGCCAGACAGATGTATTCATATAGATTACCTAATTTACAATGCTCGTTGCTCAGCAAATAAGATTAAGCTGTGCTCACTAATGAGTGGAGTTATTCGCTTGTCAATGCTAAATTAAAAAGCTCAGACTAACTACTGAGTTAGGCTTTCGAGTTGGATTTCGAGTTGTGAAAATTCAACTTGAAAATCCAGTTCAATATGCCACTGGAAATGAAGATTGACACCTCGAAATTTCGGAAAAATCGAAATCCAACAAGGTAAATAGGCAACCACTTTTAACTATAGTATTTACGTTGATTAGAATTTAGTTCGATAACAATCAATCAATCAATTACTTTTATTGGCCCACAAATTAGTTTCATTTAGGATTACTTTAAATACATTGCAGGTTGATTAATAAAAATAAGAAGGAAAGTTATTGTTAAAAGAAAGAGCCTAGAGGCTAAAGGAACCGTAAGATTTTCGAGTTAGCCCCTATAACCATTTAGAGTTATTTTTTTAAAAAAAGAGCAACAAGAAGAGAAAACAAATAATGCTTAATGAAGTTGTTATAAATGATAGATTACTATTCAAATTTCTTAGAGTATTGTTCTGACAGTAAATAATGTTTTATTTCTTTGGCAAAGGAAAATGTACTGAGGTCTTTCAAGTAATAAGGGATATCACGCCAGAGGTCTATTGCCTGATAGGAAAACATTTGTTTTCCAGTGATAGTACGAGGATGCGGTGTACAGAAGTTTTGCTTCGCTGCATACCTTGTGTTGTGTGTATGCCGACACCTACCATATAGGAAAAGGTTATCAAACAGGCTTGGTAGATGCCCTTTATGCCATAAGTGCGTAAACTTTAAAGCATGGAGACAGTAAACATTATTCACTGTTAGGACACCTAGAAGATTTAAGAAAGGGAGAGCACTTTCTGTGTAAGTTCCAGACGTAGTTGCGAAAAACATTAACCTTAGAACTGTATTTTGTTTTGATTGCAGCCTTTTCAGGTGCGTTTTGTAAGCAGATCCCCAAGCTATTATAGCATATGATAGATAAGGGTAGATTAGATTATAGTCAAGTTGCTTAGGTTGACGAATAGAAAGATAATTTGCCTTAATTTTGAAATAACACCAATGTTTGATGAGATACTAGAGCAAGTATAAGAGATGTGGTATTTCCAAGATAATGATTCATCAATCATAACACCCAGATATTTTATATGATCTTTTCTCTCTAGTAGGTAGCTCGAACCGTCTATGTTTTGTAGCTTTTCCTCTATACTACCAGATGCCTTTCTATTAGACTTAATAATCATATAATTAGTTTTGATAAAATTGATAGAAAGTTTGTTAACATCCGAGCACTATACCTTAACTTTTCCTAATTGAGAATTAATTAATGTTTCAAGGCTTTTTAAGTCACGAGCTGAGGCGAAAAGATTTGCGTCATCCGCAAATATCCTAAAATTCAGGGTCTTTGAACAGTTTGGCAATAAATTGATATATAATAAGAAAAGCAAGGGTCCTAGCGTACTACCTCGAGGAATTCCGCAAGTCATCGTTTGTCTTGGTGATTCAAAATGGCCTATGGCTACATACTGTTGCCTGTTGTTAAGATAGTTTGTGAACCATTTCAAGGGCATTCGCTAATTCGATATGATTCTAGTTTACAATATTTCGTGATTAACAGTATCAAAGGCTTTCGAGAAGTCTATAAATACTCCACAAGTATATAAATTATTGTCTATAGCTTCTCTCAGATTGTCAGCAATTTCACTAACAGCTTGCGCTGTTGTGTGGCCTTTTCTGAAGCCAAATTGAAACTGAAAAAGAATATCGTGCTTTTCAATACAATTGATAAGCTGCTTATAAACTAGCTTTTCAAAGATTTGCGTTAGAACCGATAAGGTGGAAATAGGACGGATGTTGGATCCATTACTTCACCTCCTTTATCTACAGGGGCTACCTTAGACACTTTCAAAACATCGGGAACAATGCCTTGCAAGAGAGATTCATTGACTGTAATTGTGAGCACTTCAGAAATGTAATTTCTTGCAAGCTTTATACACCACTGTGGAGTACCAATAGCAGATTTTCCAGATTGATATTAGTAATAGCGTCGTAGACCTCTTGCGTACAGATACCTCGAAACATAAAGCTCTTTTGAAATGAATGTGTTATGTATTGGGTCGGATCTATATCAGTTCGGGGAAGTTTATCTGCTAATTTACGTCTTATATTTAAATAATAGTTGTTCGCCTGGTGGGCGATACTAGCCTTGTCTTGCGATACTAGATTTTTTGTCGTAAATAAGGCAGCTTCTTGTAATAAGCATTCCAATAAGTTTCAAATTATTCTTATGCCAAATCAAATTGCATCCCAAGATAAGTCTTTTTAGCTAATTCTTTAATTTTGTTCAGTTTGTTATTGTAAACTTTATATTTCCTGATCTTTTCCTGATTGTTGCTTAGGAAATGAGTCTTGAAGATTTCTGCTTTTTTTTTTAATGGAAGTTAAAATTGCATTTGAAATCCACGGTTTATTTGATTGCGTTCTTTTTTGTTTAGACGGCCTCCGTACTGGTGCGTTGGTATCGGATATTTGTTGAAGAGTTTGCGTTACTCTATTCATAGTGACAAGACTCCTAAATTCAACACTAGCTAAGGAATTTAAGAAAGCTTCATTATCAAATTTCGAATAGTATCGAAAGTACTTAATTTCAGTGGAAACGGAAAGTTTATTTGCTACTGTGTAGAAAATAGGCAGATGGTCAGAAACATGTATAAATGTGATCAATTAAAGTGGAGGTGTGATCCGTTATCCTTGTGTCTTTAGTTATATCAGGGGCATAAAGCCTAGGTCAAGCAGCATATCAAGAAAATCCGACGTGTGATTATCATTATTATAATTTAGAAAATTCAGTAATATTTATGTCTCCTAACACAATAATTTCATACCCCTTATTTTTTAGCCTTTCTAGTTGAGGCTTTAATGTTTTATAGAAGAGATCACGATCGCCCGAAGGGTGTCTGTAAACACAACCAATCAAGATACTCTTTTGTCTTTTCCGAGATAGTTCAATCCAGCAAAATTCAATGCCATCCAGACAAAAATAAAGATCACGCCCTCTAACAAATTCTAAATCCTCTGAGACATATAGCCCAACACCTCTGGCTGCTGTTTTTGAATTAGTATTTAAAAATGTATAGGCAGGAATATTGGCATTTTGCATGACGACTGTTATCGGTTAGTTTTGTTTCACAAATAGCAATAATGATTAGGGGTTTCTTTCACGGCGAGAAGAATGTCTTCTAAAAGAGATACGTTTTCACTTAAGCTCCGCATATATTGCAATGAAAACGGAAAATCCATTTTTCTTCTTAGCCTCATCAAAGTGCATACCAGTTTGTTTAATTGACTAGTACTTAGACTCAATGTAATGCTCGTAATGGTCATTTTCTCTATTTGGCGATTCTATGGTATCCTTGAAGAGATCTTTCTTATCAAGTAATCGATTACGAGATGAATAAACCCACGAACCCATTTCCTTCAGGAGTTCGTCTAAATTTAAGTCATGAAGTGGAAGTTCATTTAAACTGGTGATATTATGCGCCATACAAGAACAAGTAGTATAAATGTCCTATATATGTCCTAAAAACAGTCTTACTTGGGTTGTTTTCCCAAGCGTTGGTATCTTCATTCTTGGCATTGGTGGCAGCTGAGAGGCCATGTGAACCGAAGGATCTAGTGATTGCGGTGACGTTCCAAATCGCTTTCAAATTTCGAGAGATCCTCCATAGTGTCAAAACTGTGAGTCGCAGCATTCTCGTTTGCTTTAATGAAGATTCTTCCATTCTAGGTCCATATGAACTGCCACTTCAATTTCTTTCTTTGCTTGTTTACTTCACCAAAGAGTCGCTTCTTATAAGGCATGAGTGATTCAGGCGTGAGTGATTCAGAGATGCACACCATTCCTGTAGACATCAGGCTCAGATCGGGTAAATTTCAAACATCCCAAGTAAAAATAAAAAAGTCTTACCCAATTTGCTGGACATTGCAACAACAACAAAATAATTCCCTGCAGCTGCAAAAGCCGTTCCTCTGTTTCGTGTTCACATTCTTAAAATCCTTTTTCTTAAAAACCAACAACAGCTTATTAGCCGACAATCAATCTTTAACTCAAGTATTTATATGTCCGAGATTACAAAGAAGTGTTTAATAAGTAAGCTCCGAAACTTCTGAATTTGTTGGTTTTAGTAGTTTTAATCAATTCCGGGAGTTTAATTACCACAGATTTCTTCGGCGACTTTTGCCTTTCTAAAAAGAGCAACTTTTTTGTTAGATTTTCGATTACTTTGCTTAATAAGTTCCTTACTGATGCTTACATTAACAACGGCCACAATAACTGTTCTCGGTTAAAAATTCAAAAGGACAACCTTTTAAATTTTGAACAAAAACGCGTTTTTCTCACTTGAATAATTAAACAAAACAACGCAGAGTTTCTTAAAAAACAACAGAAGATAAGTTCCTAGAAATATAATTTCTCAAATCTGACTTGCTTTTCATATTATTGCCATGTCCTTAAAGTGCCTATAACCCCAAAAAATTGTTTTCGTTTCGTGAAATCTTTGCCTGGAATTAGGAAGAATGCCGCAAAAATTTTTGCAATTGGTTAAAACCCGAATTTTTTATGAAGTTTTAAAGATCGTAAAAAGCGCACTTTTTCAAAACACGACCGAGCAGCAGAATCGCTTAAAGAAGTCTGGGTATAGCGCGATTTGTGACGTCATTCCAGGCCTTTAATCGCCTTCTTGTTTAGGACCGTCTTTGCTTCGATTGCAAGAAAGAAAATGCCGGATAAATGCGTTGTTTTCGGATGCAACAACAGGCCAAACAAGGGAAAGGGCATATCCCTTCATCCAATTTCTTTTGACGGGACTGATGACACGGAGAAGCGCAAAAGAAGAAAGAAGTGGGTCGACTTAGTTAAGCGTGCTCGTAAGCGTGCTCGTAAGCGTGCTCGTTGGAAACCCACGAAATATTTGGCGGTGTGTTCGGAACACTTCCTGGATGAAGATTACTCGATTATGTTTTCTGATTTAGCTAAGATTTATTTTCAGAGAAGGCTGCGGAAGGATGGTATTGCGATTTGTGTCTTCCCAACGATCCGTGTACCTTGTATTTCGATGGAAGGTAAACCAACTGAAAGCAAGCGAATGTGCAACAAAATATGCATTCATGTGTTGTGAGTAGTTTTCGATCGGGCTACATTTGCATTTCGTCGTAAACATGTTTCCTTCACTTATTTTGCATTTGTAACCGTCACCTGGCTGTCAATAGTGCATTCCTCTAAAACAATTTACTACGTTTCCCTTTATTCAGAGAAAGAAAGACGCTTTGGAAAGTCCGGAAATTTGTGTACACAACGCTCGAAACCTGTGGCGAAACGTCGTAGAAAAAGCAGGGAGCAGGCCACTTTCTCAACCTTTGTACTGATTGCTACAGAAGCAAGACCGCAAGCAGCAGTTCATGAATCGGAGCCACTTCATGCGTAGGCATCTTCTGGTTCATCATCTTCTTAGTTGTCTTCTTGTTCGCTCGCGTTTGATCACACCTCGGCTCCTAAGTCGTACTCAACCTCCGTTTCTGCGGCCTCGGAATTCCAAGCTTGAGTCAAGCTAGTATCGCTGGACGACATTCTCAATTGATGTGATTATTACGTATTTTTTGAGTTGAATAAACGTTCTTTCAACAAAATACTGAACGCTGAAAACACCGAACCCGTAATATAAGGACAATAACCGAAGCGATGCGAGCAAAGGCTGGAATGACGTCACTAGTCCCATTCTCCGCTTTGCTCGGTCGTGCTACAAAGAACGCTCACTTTAAAAATTCATAAAAAATTCGGGTTTTAATCAATTGCAAAAAATTTTGCGACATTTTTTTCCTAATTCTATGCAAAGATTTCACGAAACGAAA
>CAXHUQ010001427.1:75000-80000 GCA_964020085.1 Micromussa lordhowensis | reverse complement strand
TTTTCCTTCGAATCTCTTTTCATTTTATTTGCCTAAACCCACAAGAAATACTCGCAAGATTGCAAATAAATTAATGGCCGTCGCTTCTGGCTAAATAGACATGCAAAGTAACCACGATCTTATTTGACACGTGCTGCAACGTCAGTGAACGCAGTATCTTTTTTAGAGTATTTAATATTCTCTTCGAATCCAACCCTTCGATAAAACGAAAAGAAAATATATTTAACTTACACATAAAGAAAACCAATATCCGTGTATTAATGTTCGAACAGCTTTTGGCGAATAAACAACACCCAGGTTGCGTGATTCAAAGTGGCCGAGTGGGTGTTTGGGTCTGGTCTCCGACAAAACGAAAACCATGAACCGCCATCGGCCCATGGCCACGCGGTTAATGAACGCTCGTGTTACTCAAGGTACACCACTTCGGAAAATTTTAAAAATGATACAGACTGACGCGATTTAAGGCTAATTTACTCGTTACAATTGATTTCCCCTAGTTTTGCATTATTTTTTGGCGTTTGTTTGTTTATGTTTTGCTAAGGTTAAATGAAAAATGGCGTGACTGTAAAATCTGTAAAAGACTGACCAGCTGAAAGCTTTATTTACTGTAACCATTAATTGTCAGCTCATATCAAAGCATTCCCATATGGCTTGCCCAACAACCCTGTTATTATTATTACATGTGTCTTTTGTGGAATCTGAAAAGTTTTTGTGCCAGTAGTTGTTGTGAGTTAAGTCGTCCACCGCGCGATGCAAAATATAAAATCGCGCAAAAATTAATCGGTACGTTATAAAAGAGAACAGACGCAGGAATGATGTCACGGGAAAATTGTTTACCTAGTTTCATTGTATAAAAGCTGAAACTCATCACAGCCGAAACGTGTTACTATTGTACAAAGCGTTTGCGCATTCGTTTTCAATAAAATCACGTGAAAAATAAACATCAAAATGTTGTGAATTAAGTCATTTACCCCGCGATTCAAAAATTAATCGGTACGTTATAAATTAAAGATGACAGACGAGAGGAATGATGTCAGGAAAAATTGTTTACCTCGTTTCACTATATAAAAATAGACGCCCACAAGCGTTGAAACGCGTAACTATTGTACAAAGCGTTTGCTCCATTGCTCCAGCGTTTGCTCCATTAAGCTCGCGCTACATGCTTAATCTGTTTTTTTTTTTCAACAAGCTTTCTTAAATAAAGTTTAATTTTTTAACTTGTTCTGTTTCGTCATCATTAAGTAGTTTGGACAACTTCACTCGGATAAACTTGGTGAATTTTTCAGTTTAGTTTGTGTCAGAAACTGGTAACTAATAGCATAACCGAAGATGTTGTTGCGTGCGTCGTTACCGAAAACAGGAAACGAAAAGCAGACTAGTCGAGAAGCCTCTGAAACAAATCGATCGGATTTGTTTCGTTTTTACAACGAAATACAGAATTGTAAAGTCCAAGTGTCCGGAAATAGGGTAACATATACTCTATTTTCTTACTCTGTTAGCAGTGTGAAGAATTTTCTCACTTAAGTTAGGAGCTTATGTTCCACTCTCGAATATACAATGAAATTCATAAGCTATAAGTAGAAAAAAGTAGAAAAATAGAGCTCATTACATGAAGCTTTCGTGTTCTTAAAACATCAGGGTTAACAAATCAACTGTAGTGTGATAAAGACTAACCGATGCTTTATTATAAGAAATCACAGGAAGTGAACTCTCGTGTTAATCAGGGTACACCACTTCGGCAAATGTTCAAAATCATAGAAATTAACGCGGTTGAAGGCTAATTTACACGCTACGATTTATCGCACGCTTTGCTGTATGGCTTTTTTTTGCCTAAGTTGAGTGAGAATTGGCGTGATAGGTGGAAACACTGGTACAATTATTATGAATGTGGGGCAAATCAGTACGCAGTTAATGGCGTGTCTTGAATTAGCATTTGCATGCAATTTGTGGCGCCAAAAGAAACAAACCGCTGAATGCAACAATTAGAGCAAACCAAGAAAACAGTTCCGTTAGCCAATTGCTCGAGGTGGCGGGTGTTCATCGGCTACCAATTACTTAACAAACAATGTTCAGTGAGAGTGACCATAAAGGAGAAATATTGTAAAACATTCAGGTTTGTGGACGATTGAAACACAGTACGTGCGAGGAAAAAAGAAAGCTATTGGTTTCTAGGAAAGAAAGTCTGGAATGGATCGGATTGGCGCTAAAAACGCGAGACAATGGGAATTTAAGTTTTGCTCCACTTAATTAATAACCTCACAATTTAAGTCACAAAATTAACACGACAAATAAAGCTAACTACAAAGTTTCTTAAAGTTAGAGTTAACTTCATGGAGTATGATAAGGTAAACGACATACCTCAATTTTCCACGAGCTTAATCGGTCATGACAAAGTTTTCATGTTGTACTTCACTTCCAATATGAATCAGGAAACTATTAGGTTTGAATGTCTTGAAATCGAACCAGAGACTATATTTTGTTAAGAGATCTCGATTTTAAGCGACGAAATTGTCGCCTTTGAGCTTGATTTCCACAAATGACAGTACCTTTAAATTTGCGCAGAGCGTAAGTTAGCCCAAGGGTAGAGGAGTAAAAGTCATTTTTCTACTCATGGCTCCTAATCTGCGCTTTACATAGGAAGACTGACTCAAGGTGAGACTAGCTGAGAACTTTATTCACTGGAGACATTAATTGTGAGCTCATATCGAAGCATTCCCATATGGCTTGCCCAACGTCCCTGTTATTATTATTACATGTGTCTTTTGTGGAATCTGAAATGTTTTTGTAGCAGTAGTTGTTGTGAATTAACCCTTTGGTGACCCCCTGAAAATGGCAATTTTTTGGGAAATTAAATATTGCGTGCTAAATCATGTTGATTAGGACTGTACCACTGGGCACTTTGTTCAGCTATTAAGGACGTTCGCGCCCAAAAACTTCCCACACACAGATTTTTTTTAAACTTTGACTGACGGTCAGGAAAATGATAAGATTAGATAAAAAACGTAAAAAAAATCGGGGGTCACCGAACTCGTTTACAAGATAAAGCGTAGCTCAGACCATAGCATTTCTACGATTCTCAGTCATTCGAGGCGATTCTGGCCGGATTCATTACTATCGGCATATATTTAAGTTGAAGAATCATCTCTAAGCTATGAGTGTTTAACACGGCTTATATAGGCCTAATTGATAGATCTTTGCTACATATGTCATTAAATCTGCTAGAATTAGCCTTAAAAAAGACAACTTCTAAGTCACGCACACCTGTCTCCACGTACCAATTCGACCCTCTTTTAATAGTATATGACAAATAATTACAACTTCCCACACACAGATTTTTTTGTTTTTTTAGTATAATGTAGAGAGTTAAAAAAGGAAGTGATCTGCCGAAAAAAAAGTGGGGGTCACCGAGCTTCCAACAAAAATATTCGCACACCAAGTTAACGCAAAGGTCATCAGCTCTATATTTTGTTAAGTTTTCGACTCGGTGCGCGCGCTTGAAAATGACGTGGCACGCGCGTGACCAATGAATAGCGTGCGCACTAGAGATGCGCAGTAGCAATGGGCGCGAACGTCCTTAAATAGTTCTGCTGAGATCTTTGTAGAGAGGTTACCTAGAATGGCATATGTCAAATGGATGTTTGACGGGCCGAATTCCTTAACCAGGAGGGGAGGGAAGGAGAGGAGAAGAGAGGAGAGGGGGACTAGGGTTGGTCAGAGGACGAGGAAACTTGACAGAATAGACCAGAAAAAGCGAAACTTACAGTGTGCGTTTTATCTTCCTTCGGTAAAATTCCGGTAAAATTTAGTTGTCAGTTTATGACCATTTTATTTTACTTGGCGCCCTTTTTAGGTGAAGAGGACGTAAATTTGCAAATAATGAAACAACTGTCGACACAGCCCCTACTTTTTCTGTATTTAAAATTCTTATCCGGCCTGCAAGACTGCAACGAAAATAGAAATGAATAGGCCATTTCCGAATTCCCTTTAGCCTCTGTTTCAAAACGAGTCTAAGTGCGAAACCATTCATATGAAAATGAGTTCCGCCTACAGGTTCATTTTCATGCCTATCAAACTCATTTTCGCACTTAAACTCATTCCAATTGTGGGACTGGGTACCACTTTACAGTTTGTTGGTATAGAGCTCGATTCTGTGCGGCAAGAGGCCAGGTTGCCGTTAGACAAGCTTACCAAATGTCGCACCTTACTTAATCACTTTCTCAAGAAACGTTCCGTCACTCTGCGCGAACTGCAGATTAAATTGAATCGAGAAAACAGCGCTAAATGTGTCAATCAGACGGATAATTTTTACTTCCGGCCAAAACTTAAAACCGCCATTTCTCCGCCATCATTTAATACTTTTAAGAATTCTTTTTTAGATGAAAGTTCATGCTTAGACCTATACATTAACCTAAAAATCAAAATTTCAACAAAATGGTCGGTCTGAAGGTGTTTTGCAAAGTACTAACTGCAACAGGATATATAATGAGACTCATTATGATACTATCTGACGATAGATCGGCTGAGCTTTCAAGGCGATTTCCACTATCTGGGCAGTAAAAGGTCAATATCTTTTAACCGTTTTTAAAACAATTGCTGTGCTCAAGAGAACAGTTGAGCAATTTTAAAAAAAACACTGAGTGAGTGGAACATGAATTCAGATATATTATCATAGTATGTGACCATAGATTAGCTGAGCGTAAAAAAAAAGGTTGGTCTAGCGCCAGTTTGATCAATGGCTATGCCTAAACGTATAAACATAACATTTTTGGAAAATATTAAGCTTAAAGGGAAATATTCAGATTAGTTATCGCGCCATGTGACCATACATGGGTTGAGCGTACAAAATACTAAGCGGAAGAGGGAAAGTATTCAGATCAATTTTTCGTATTATGTCACTATATATGGCTAAGCTTACAAAATGTTGGTCTAGCAATAGCCACAGTTTGGCATTAAATTTCTTACGGTTTTCACAGTGACAGGTCAATGTGTTTTCTCCATTT
>CAXHUQ010001427.1:65000-70000 GCA_964020085.1 Micromussa lordhowensis | reverse complement strand
CGGCTCCATGTCAGAGTCAACGAACGCGCGAACTGAATTCAAACGAGTGAAGCCTGGACTAAACCTAGTAGAAATTCGAAGGGGGGAGGGGGGGGGGGGTGGTAGGATAAATAATTAAAAAAAAGGGAAGATCAATGAAACATGCGGCAAGAAGTTCTCTACATTTCATGCTAGGTACGAATTACAATCTGCTGCCATAGCGAGAGCAAGGAAGAAAATTAAATTGAAGAAATAAGCAATTAAAAAAAACCACTTGATTTCGTTTTAACACGGTTTTCATAAATCCAGACATATATATATACCAACATATATACCAATATATATACCAATATATATATACCAACAAAGAGTTGGTCCACTCATCAGTTAAATTCCATATACACTGTAGCATCGCTAGGGTTTAAATACATCAGCAGTATGATCGTTACAAAATTCAAACTAGAAGAACAATGGTAATATACATTTGTAAACTTATGATTGGTTCTTGAGGATGCGATTGAATTTAAAAAGAAACTTTCGTTTGTGTCTGCAAGTTGATACGAGTTCATTACGCTTGTTAAGCGTTGCCATGTCCGGTTTAAATAAAATATAGAATTTCTCGGTATTACATAGGTTACATCGTTTAGTAAGATTGCTATAAGATTTGGCCTTGGTTAGAATTTTCCAAGATATGGTGAAGTCTTTATTTTGATCTTTAAGCTGCCAGAGATGTTTGCTCAGTTCAGTGTCATTCTTTCTGCTTTCGTGTTTAAAAGACATTTGGTGATTTCGCCATCTCGTTTTGAACTCAGTGGCGGTGAGGCCGACGTACGTTTCTGTGCTTTCAGCCGTGGTGACAGTGGCCTGGTACACAACTTCCTTGGTTAAGCATTGTCCTTTTAAAGGACATTTGTCTGGCTCTCTGCAGTTACATGGTTTGGGGGTTGTTTTTTCTTCAGGTGGCTTGTTCTGATTTAGGATGGTTTTGTTGTGTCCATCGATGATCTGTTTTATGTTTGGTGAACAACTATAACTTAGCTTAAGATTATTTTTGTTAAACAGTTTTCTTAATTTGTGGTCTGTGGAAAGCACTTTTCGATCAAATTAAGAAATTCTCTTCATATGTTGGTTTGCACATTTTTACTGAATGGTGGGTTGAACCATATTATGTTCCTCTGCCTCTTTCTCTTGTTGGTTGATTCGTGTGACTGCTGTGGTGGGGTGAATTTGAGGGTGTATGAGTAACCGCTTTTTTGCAACGCTTCCTGGTAGGGTGGTGCTGCTTCTTTGAAGGCTTCCTCGTCTGATGAGATCTCAGATAATCTTTTGTTGATTGCCTCAGGGATGTTCTTTATTATGCATGGGGGGTGGTTAGATTTGCTGTGGACATAGAGCGGAGTGGTTGTAGGCTTCGAATACGGCTTGTACTTCTCAGTGGTCAGGTCTAATGTTACGTCAAGGAAATTTACGAACTTTTTGTTGGCCTCGATCGTGATGCGTAGGTTGTTTTTGGCGAAACACTTTGCAGATTTCTTTTTTGATTTTTTCGATTTTTTGTGGGGTTTGGTCGATTACTGCTAAGCCGGTACATGGTAGTGTTTAATGAAGAAATCTCACGTGGCAAGTGATTGTCATCTATTTCTCATTCAGCCTGTGTGTTCCTTAAAGTACACTAACCGTTTTGTAATGCACCTTTCTAAAGGAACACTGACTTTCAACACAAATACTATAGTTGATTCAAGCTTCTTAAATGCCAGACTTCCATAATTAAACCCCGTGTACTGTTGTTTGATTGTGATGGAATTGTAGAACCTATAAGCTTTATTCATTGCTGAAGTTCTTACAGCCTAAAAATCATCCTCTGATAAGCTTTCAGGGTTTCGCACCAGTGCTGTCTTAATTAATTACAAGTTTCGCCATCGGACCATCCAATATATTTTCCTGATCGCTTGGCAGTCGTTCCAAATTTGATCTTGAAGCTGGACTTGGAAACTGTACATTTGTCTCTTGGAATTGCAAGCGCCTTTTGCCCGAAAAACTACCTCACCTTCTTTGACTTCGTGCGAATTTTGACATAGAAACTCACGTGTTCCGTTCGCCTTATTTTTAACTGCATGGTTATTAGAGTAGGGGAGTCAGCAGGATTGTAGGGGGTAAACCATGTAGGGGGGGGAGGGAGGGAGGACACTTTAGAATTACCAAGTTGGTGGTGGTGGGGGGGGGGGTTTGCTAAAAGTTTAAAATGTATAATCTGTATCCTCTAGAATCTTAAGCGAGTTATTCTCGAATGTTGCAATTAGTAAAATGGTTGGCACCATTTTGGCAAAGAGTCTGTTACTGTTTATATGGTGCAATTTTGATGTTATTTATTTACTACAGTTGTCGTATCAGGTGATAAAGACAAAGATTCTCATTTTATGATGTAATTAGCACCTTTGAGCTATCAAAACACTTTGTAGATACAGCAACAACAACTACAACAGCAATAACAATAATAAATAATAACTAAAAATGCATTTTCTGTGTGTAGCTAAATTTCCTTGGTTGCATGTTTATATACCTCTCAACAACTATTACTCTAATACCTGAAACACATTCTGCTTATATCCGCAGAGTTTCAAGGAAGTTTTCCTGGAAACTGTTTTTTGGGTTACATCTCGTCACACTTGAATGAGTACCAGTGAGAAAAAAGAAAAACATTCCGGTATAAAACATCGCGCAGAATGGCTATTGTTCTCGTGACATTTACTTGCAGTTCATAAAATATCTCACGTTTTCCTTACGCGCGGCGATATTTTAGGTTTCTTTTATACGGATCGATAATAAATTTTTATAACCAGGTTTTGTTTTCCCTCCCTTTTTTCTGGGAGAACCGGTAGGTTTACTTTTGAGAGGTGCGAATAGGCTAAACAATAGCGAAAACAATATACGAAAAGTTTATTGTTTCGATGCTCCGCCTTCTTCAAGTTAATGAGCTAGGTCATATTCCCTACGGGAAAAAGTAATAATAATAAGTGCGGTGATATGACAGACCTACGAACTGCAAGTAAATGTCCCGAGAACAATAGGCATTCTGCGCGATGCATATTCCATATTTATCCATGCCGCGCACATCGAAACTTGCCCAAAAGGGCAGAATCTCCCCGACGACAGTGGCTGCTAATGATATCTTCCACATTAGTACCTACCAGAATTTACTCTATCTTAACGAAAATCCTAATCTTGACCAGTATCTGAATATAGATACTCTTCCAGAAGGCGGCCTCCAAGTCAAAGTTGTTTATAAAACCAACTCTGCAAATGTCCTCGTAAGAACTCCCCGCGACGAGAAGACTAAATCTTTGGTAAGGCAAATATGTGACAAAAACTGGCATGCCGCAGCTAACACTGTAACAAATCATTCAGAATTATATCCAGAGGTTCTAAATGCTGTCAACAAAAAAGCCTCTAATGAAATGTCAGAGTACCTAAAATCCGAAAGCATGTTGCTTTGTAACAAGCCAGACGAAATCACTGGGTTTTCCAACCCAGTATTCTTGGAGGAATTCTGCCCCGTGGTTTATTATCTTGTTCTTGGCGCAAGTGGCATTCAAGAAAGTGACGTTATGCACCTATCAATGTTAAGCCGCTGGGGGGGGAGGCTGGGCAAAGGCGGGGGATTTGACAGTAATCATCGTCCCGTAGCGGGGTTTTTTGACCGTTTTAATGGCCTTTCTAGCAACATTTTATTGACTTTCAGTTGCTATTTTGACAATCCACAATGCCCTGGGGTGGGGCATTTGAACGGAAACTCTCAGCTCAGTTCAAATCCCCTGCCTTTGCCCGGCCTCCCCCCCAGCGGCTTAATATTGATAGGTGCATTAAAATTAAAGGAGCAGCTGCAAATTGTGTCGCACTTTCCTCTGCAATAATGTGCAGGCTTCGAAATCCCAAAGCGTCGGCATTGCACTACAGGAATTCTACTGTACTGTTCCACAGCGGTGCAAAACACGAAGATCTCATTAGACTGAATCGCTTAGGAGTCTCTATGTCTCCAAAACAAATCCTGTGGGGAGCACGGCAAGAACATCTCCTCCTGTGAAGAGCTGTTTTATGCAAGCCTTTTGTTCTTGTCGCAGCTCACGACTAAATCCTCGTTCGGCGAGAAAAGTTAAAGCTTTTTTTAAACAAGCTTCGAACGCGTTTTCCACTTCTTCCGCCATGTTTGATTCTTTGATCGACACATGTCAAGTCCAGCCAATCACGAGCTCCGTTCGCTGGCGAACTCCAGGGGTTTGTCTGCAAGCGTTTCCTTCTCTTCCCCTCCCCCACCCCGCTCTGAAGTGGCAATATTGATACTCAGGAAAAGCTCATACGTTGTTCTGGAAGAGTCTTTTCCTTTAATTTGGAATAAATGAGCACAAGTTAATTTTTGCAAAAACTAACAAAATTTTAAAAATGAAGTGAGTGCAATTTATGGTCTGAGGAAACTTTACAACTGCTTGTTTGTTCCAAATTTACCAAAAAACATTTTTGTTGCTAACAATAGACATACAATTGTGTGATGATTGGTGTAGGGTAAGGGTGAGGGTTTCAAAACTTGCCCAAAAATTTAAGGACCAACCCCAGCCTTTTTATGGCTTATTGCATATGAGACGTTTTGTAATGCATGGAGATATATATGCATGTATAATCAACCTCATAATCGTCAATTGTTTTTCCGGTGTCAGTTACGCCTTTTCAGACATTCAAGCTGTTTTCGGTGTTTCATCGCCGAGGGGACTCAAAGCGAAGCCTCCGACCATAAAAAGTACACCGTGACCACTCTGTGACTTCCTTCGCGCCGGTACGATCACGACCGTCTTCTCTCTATGACGTCGGCACGACAAGTACTGTGAATTGGCTCCCAAGTTTAACCACCCCAGGAGAAGACGAAAGAAGTGTATTTTTAAACACATTTTTAGGCGTTTTATGATGAACACTTGTTCGGAACAAAAGGGATAGCGGTAAGTGGAACGCGACTTGTGATAAAAGTCACGCCA
>CAXHUQ010001427.1:0-50000 GCA_964020085.1 Micromussa lordhowensis | reverse complement strand
TCCATACATTTGTCTGTATTTTTTTTCCCGGGAACCGCGTCTACCCAGCCAAATTTAAAAACAAATGTATGGAAATTAGAAAATTAACTAGCTGAGTCTACCCGTCAAGATGGCGTTGAAAACCGAGATAGGGTCTATTGAATTTTTAGCGGTAGATGCACAATTTAGCTGTCAAATTTCCGCTTCATTGTGGCGCTTCGCGTTCTGTACTAACAAGTACAAGTATAATTTGTACTAGTTTTGACGCTAGTTTTATTACATAGTTAATGTTATCATTAATATTTAATTATTTTTATTTAACTATTATAAATGACTGATCCCCGATCCTCGATCCTCGAACTTAAATCTTAAATCTTTGATCCTGAATCGAACAGACGACATCAGTCATCTTTCTCGTTGTAGGCTGGCTGTAGGAGTACTCCCCTGTATCAAAGAAGTTTATGATATGAAGTGCGATCATGTTAACGGACATTAAATCAAATCGGGGAGGAACATGTAGACCGAACTGGACTGACCGGCAAAGAATAAAAAAATATCTTCCAAAAAAAGAAATCGTTAGTAATAAATATTACCCTCGACCCTCGACAAAAAGATAGACTCGTAAAAAGCGTGTGCGACTATAGAGCCTCTGAATATGTCGCTCAATTTCGATCGATTTTGGACGATTCGGTGGATCGAAAAGAAAAAAAATCGTAAAATGAATAATTGATTTAGCGAACTTAAAACAATATTATGTAACTAGTGCCCGTGGGGCTTCATTCTGGACGAGTTTAAAGAATCCCTTATTCTTCAGCCATTTCAACTTGAGTAAAACTAGCAAACAAACTGCGGTTATAAACATGACGAGACAGCGCATGTTGTAAAAACTTTCCATATACTTTTTCAATGTCATTACTTCCCTTATTTGGTATTATTTCGTGTTTAAATTTAATTGTAGTTTTGGTAACCGTTACTTCTGAAGATGTATGTTAATCTATGTTGGAGGCGAAGCGTTAAGCTCATAAATGAAAGTTTTTACAACATGCGCGTTGTCTCGTCATGCTTATAACCGCAGTTTGTTTGCTAGTTTTACTCGAGTTTAGAGAAATTCGATTTTTTTCGCTATTTTCAAGTCTAGTTGATGTTTAGGCGAAGCTGCTCTTAAACAGCCCCGCATCACTTCGAAAAGTTTCGACCACTTTGACCGCCATTTCACTCGGAAATCGAAAGAAAAACAACAGCTTTGTAACCGCCCTAGAAGCTTTTTGCTATGTAACAAGCCTGGTACCACGTGAGCTAAGTTCAGTAAAACACGTGAGATTGTGAAAGTTCAACGCAAGCTCGACCGCGGCGCTTCATTTTCAAATGCTAAAAATCGACTTATATGAGGTTATTAACCATCAAGAATGAATCTACTTGTGTACTTAGATGTGTTTTACTTAGTAAAAGATGATTTCAACAAAAATACATCGAGGGAGATCAAGCATATGAAAATGGTGGGGCCACAGTGCATCATGGGTAATAGGGGTAATTAACCGAAATGTCCAAAAATAAAGCAATAAGTGAAAGGACTGTAGTATTTTCTCTAAATAAGAGTTTCAAGAGGTTTTTGATTCATTTATAAATATTTTGTATTCAGTTTTCTTGCATGATACGCCATTGTTCATATGTACTGTGCTACTGATCTAGGCCTACCGTCCACACTATTCCGTCACGAAAACGCAGCTTTATTTCTACGATTAGGTAATCACGTGGTTTCCAACAAATGACCACTGACCGGTGTGGTGGGTTTCAGAGGAACGAGAATTCACGCTGACTACCCATGTAAATCATTTCGAAAGCAACAAAAACTGCCTTTTAATATTCCATACCTCAACTTTTAATCGTTCGTTTGGTGGCCTGTCCGAGCTCTACCGTTCCGACACGCTGAGCAAAATTCAAGCTACACACTGTCTCAGCAACGTTCTTTTCCACAGGTGCAACTTGAACAACCATAAGCGTCTTAGAGTCACCTCCTGTACATGAAATTATATTCTAAGTCAAACTATTCTCGCATTAAAATTTTTAATTGGTTCTAACTAATGATCAATAGCGTCGTGCACTATTACTACAAATATATTACATCACCAGAGACCCCCCACATGACTCAGACAAGAATTACAGTTTGATAGAAGGCTTTGTATTGGCGCGTTGTCTAACACTGCTACCTTGGGTAATGGAAAACGGATTCAAGGAGTTCAGAAAAGAGCCTAAATGTGACAAATTGCACGAGGATCGTACAAAGCCGCAGTGACAGTCGGACAGATACCAAAACCTTCCGGAATTTTCGACTGTAGTCGATCAGAATAGTCAACGAGGAAACATATGACGAAAAAATTTATTTGCTGTTTATCCTGGTCTAGAAGAGAAGATTTATCAGCTGACTTATTGCCAGATATATCTCAAACTTGACAACCCGAGCCGTCCGCTTAAAGGAATACGATAGAACAGCACCACATATCATTATTTAATACCCCTGAGGCAATTCTACATTCATAGCAGAATTAGTGTCCTGGGCAATTTGGAGGACCTAGATTTTAATGTTGCCATATTTATCTGACCACATAAATAAATCTGTGACTGTGAGCAGACCTCAAATGGAAACATTTCAGATCTTAGTTATGTTGGCGCGATAGTGTAACATAACTGGGCGCGGGCTAAAACTGTTTTTATAGACAAAGACTGCAGAACGGACTACTCATGGTAATCGGACCTATGTTATTTCTTTATGGTGTTTGTTTGCTGGCTTGCTGAATTTCTTGTGAGTGATACACCTGAATGTCGGGTACAATAGTAATATTCTTCTGCTATGGAGGTAACGAGTGTATTCGTAAACAGCCTTCATACATGAGAAGTCCATCTTACTATTACTATTTTGCCGCCCTTCTTCAAACTCTGTATTTTCATTATTCCAAGGCACATGTCGTGGGTTTTCTCCAACATTTTGACCTAGAAAGGCCATTGACTTCTTAAATTGATCGCTGGCTATCGCGCTGAGGACCTCACGAGCGCCGTTGTTTCATACGGCGCTTTTAAAGAAGTAGCGCATGGAATGATTTGTTTGTCTGAGTGACACCGGGGTAAAAGTTTCGTGACGTCTTTAGTGCACGACGCTATTGGAAGACAGACGCACAGGTGAAGTTTCTTGACATTCGTTCTTTGTATATGTAACTGAGTTTGTCTCGGATCAGGCATTCCTGTTCAATCTCTGTTTTTACCCCTTTGGTAGTATTTTAGGAATGTTTACACGAAGAAAAAAAAACCTACGCCCCTCCCCGCCAGAATGAGAGGTGAAGTATAAGCCTCCACCGCACTGTGTGACGTCATATTCGTGTGGCTGAAAACCATCTCCCGGATTAGCCACAGAAAAATAACTTGGCAGGATTTAACTCAACAAGAAAGTAAATTTATCGATAAGCGCGCTGAACGAGTGCCTGTTTAGAATACTTTTTTTATTTGAACATGTTTTACAGCAGTGATGGAAATGTCGCCTCGCACGCACTCTCTAGGGTGCCCTAAGTGTAGCCGTACCCACTCCCTGGGGAAAAAACGTTTTTCCTTGGAAGCTGGTTCGGCTACATATAGGCTACTCATATCGTGACTTACCCAAAGACTCTTGCAGAAGATACGTCAGCTTGGAGTTCCTGTAAGGAACGTGGAAGTTTTTGTTTTTGAGCGAGTGGATAACGTCGCTCAAAGATGATAAAGATTTGTTAATGTTTTGCGCCTCTTTCATTCGGGCCCCCTCTGATCCACTCTTTGACACTCTCTCGCTGCCTGCCAGGTCCACAAGGTTGAGTTTTCCTGAGAAACCAACCAACAGCAAACTATTACTTTTTGTTTATAAACAGACCAGAACAATCACAACAGTTGCATTGTATTTGTATACCACACATATCACATCATGGCGGTTTACAATACTTCTATAGGGAGAAAAGGCCAGTTTGGACGTCCATCAAAGAGGTGCAAAGCAAAATAGCGAAAAACAAGCAAATGATTAAAAAACAAACACAAGGGGAATAGGGGCTTATCGTCATTGTAGAGCAACATTGAGTATCTTAAAGCTAGGCTTACCTATAGTTTTGTGCCCAGTGGTCTTATTTTGGCCGTTGACTGTCACACACAGAAGAGCATGGGAACGAGACGAATGCTCATTCATGTCAGTGATGGCAGTAGCCCTGTTCGTCTTTCCGATGGCAAACACCTGTCAATCAATCAATCAATCCATTAATCAATCAGTCAACCAGTCAGTCAATTAGTCAGCCAATCAATCAATCAATCAATCAATCAATCAATCTGTCACCAACCGAAGTTGGTCGGCCGGTCGGCCGGTCAGTCAGTCAGTCAGTCAGTCAGTCAGTCCGTCAGTCAGTCGATCAGTCAATCAGTCAGTCAGTCAGTCAGTCAGTCAGTCAGAGAAACAGGTAGACAATTGCCGTTTTACTTGAACAAAAGTTTTTTGTTCAATCTTGTTCGTTCCGAATTTCATTCCATATCTCCAACAAGCAACTGCAACGTCTTTTCACTTTCTAAACCGTATCAAAAGAAATCATGGTGTAAAAAGCTGACGTACTCGGATAATCACGCTTATAGTCGGCGGCGACTGTTGAAGCGAGCGAGAAAAAGACTGTGAAAACCAAGTTATCACGTGGCAAGATTTCCTGCTCGGCTTGTTTTCTCGCTGTTCCTTTTAGAATCCTTGAACGTAATTTGGACTGCTCGTAATCTTAAAGTAACCTGTGAAAACTTGATAAAAGTCATGTCTGAATATCCCATACCTTTTTTAGTTCCTGCACATCCTTAACTTTTATTTCAGTCAAGCCTGGAACATAAAGACCTTCTTTTCCTTGTTTGACTTCAAGTTTGGCTGAAAGATTATCGCCCAGTAGATCACGGATCATTTCATTGTAGATTTCGATGACAGACACGTTGATACTAAAGTGCCAATCAACTCCCCTGTCACATGTTTCCTCAAACAGAAGTTTCAGTGCTCGCTGGTTTATGCCTGGGTTGGAAGACGGACCCTGGATATAAACAAAGATGCGATTTCCTGTCACCTAAGTATACATTTCATTCCAAAAGAATATAGACGGAATTGGTAAATCAAGCATATCATTTTTTTTATTTTTCCTATGATATACAAAACAGTCTACCTCGAGCTTTAGCAATACATTAACCGGCACTGTGTTCTCCACTCTCTTCTTAACCCCCGTCTTTTCTGAAACTCTGGTGAAGTGGGAATCAACTTTAAACTGTAAAATACTCCGCTATTCGTATATGAGTTCCCCGTTCAGAGAGTAACGTCTACATACAAGTATTGAGACTGTGCATATGTGGCTTGCAAACATAAACAAAGCAGCGCTTTCTTGACTCCTATTTACCTATAACCTTGCGAGACTCGTGACTGTAAAGACACTGTACTGATTAATTACCACACTCATTATCCCCTTAAAAATGTCGAGGAATGCAGAAACCCCTACCGAGGGGTTTTATACCATCAGTGTCCGTCCGCGAGGAGGCCGGGTTAAGCAGGCAGTCACTGACTCGACAATCAGTTATTATAGAAAATGACAATGCAACTTTACCTCCATTGTAAAAGTTTTGCCGCTGCCAGTTTGACCGTAGGCAAAGATACACACATTATAACCATCAATGCAGGACACAATCAGGGACTTGACTTCCTCGAAAACCTTTAAAAACATAAGAGAATCACATGTTCATAAGAACAGTAATAAAACCTAATTTGCTTCTTTCACTCCAGGCTTTTCGCTGCGGATGTGAAATGTCTGAAAATAAAGCAGCTTACATTTCTCAATCTTCTCGTCCATAATCACCGGCTTCCTGGATGTTATAATTCCTGGTACTTTTTCATTCGTTACTACTCCTTTAAGTTTGTTTTTTTTTTTCTCTCAGGCAGAAAACAAAGAGATTCGTTCTGATGTGAAAAAAAAACATATCTGCGAATTGCCTGAACACGCAGTTTTAGAAGAAAAAGTATTAAAGTGCCTATGAAACGAAATGAAAAAAGTTGCCTAAAATGCCTCTGTGGTATTGATGCTTATGTTTCGACTGTAAATTTTTCCATCGTACCTTTACTTTTCTCCTCCGTCATTCACAAAGACACACAATCATGGGAGACATTTCCGCGCGCGGCCATTTTGACTTGATGACGACAAAGGGTTTATTAAAATTCAATTACAAACAGTGGAATAGTGATGGCGGATAGAGCTCTTATCAAATGAGTAGGGAAATAGGCCTTATCACGGTTTCCGACGTCATTTTGACGGGTAGGCAAAGCGGTCAGAAATTACAGTGTTTGTATGGGAATCCGATGGCAAAGAACTTTTTCCAAAATCGAATTTTACACAAATTGTGAATCGCAATGTCAAAATATCAGGTGGAAGATTGTATTCACCAAGTTTGAAGGTTGTAGTTTAACTAGAAGACGCTCAGTTAATTTTTATAATTTTCCATACATTTGTCTGTAAATTTGGCTGGGAAGACGCGGCGGCGCCGAAAAAAAAATTACAGACAAATGTATGCTAAATTATAAAAATTAACTGAGCGTCTTCTAGTTAAGTTACATCCTTCAAACTTGGTGAATACAATCTTCCACCTGATATTTTAACATTGCGATTCACAAATTGCGTAAAATTCGATTTTCGAAAAAAGTTATTTGCCATCGGATTCCCATACAAACACTGTAATTTCTGACCGCTTTGCCTACCCGTCAAAATGACGTCGGAAACCGGCAGGTAACTTTTGCAGGTTGCAGGTTGCAGGTTGCAGGTTGCAGGTTGAAACGACTTGTTTATTTGAGTTAAAGTCGAATAAACCCCAGTATAAAGGCTAACCGCAAGCAACCTAAGCTAATTTAGGCTAACCGGAGTGCTATTCAGGCTAACCGAAATGCTAAGTAGACTCACTCAGACTTAAAAGTCCATTTTTCAACCTGCAACCTGCAACCTGCAAAAGATACCTGCCCGTCGGAAACCGTGATAAGGCCTATATTGCGTGGCAAGAAGCCGTGACAACGTTACTTGTACCAATACGAGTTATTCTCCGAGAATCTCTATGCATAGATTTCTCTCCGACAAAGTATTATTGCTTCCTCATCAGTGCTCTTTGACTCGCTACTTTCTTTTAATTACTCTTTCGAACACGAAACGATTGACACTAAGCTAAGATTACATTCAAACCGAGCGACGTTTAAACTAAACTGAACTTGAATACTAATAAATGGCTTGAATATTCCTAGCTAGCGGTTCACACATTCAGCACGTATTCATAGCTTAATTACTCCGAGTGGTTTACTCGTTCAACAAGGGTTTGAACTTTCTGTTTTACATAAACCACATGAACACCTACACGTATAATAAATTAAAAGAGACCAACATTTGACTTTTACTTACGAAAAAAGGAAATTTTATTCTAAAATTAACCCTACAACCTCAGCAAGTATCAACAGAAACACGACTCTCGAATCTGGCCTTCAAAGTTACGGAGAAATGCCGTCTCGTCATCTTCATCGTGTGAGTCCATTTTGTCTTCTTCTTCGTCTGTGTGAGCAGCGACTTGAGCAACTGGTTCATCTTGATATGGGAGAGCAGTACGTATCCTTACCTCGACTTCATCAATTCCTGATTCTTCGTTTTGTTGCTGATCATCAGACGATGAACTAGCGAAGTTTGAATCGCTTTCTGCCATATTTTTAAAGGTTCAAATACCTTGTAAACAACAGAAGCCATTAGGGACAGCGCGTCTTCACTGTGTCGTGGTTGCAGTGCACTGTGTTGTGGTTACGCTGTCGTGGGTGAACGTCCCAAATCTATATGCTCCCAAGCTCCAAAGGTACTGGGAACTAGCTCAAAAAGTACTGTTTACCTCACTCAGGTTAGCCTGTTTACTTCACTCCGGTTAGCCTGTTTACTTCACTTCGGTTAGACTGTTTACTTCACTTCGGTTAGCCTGTTTACTTCACTCTGGTTAGCCTGTTTACTTCACTCCGGTTGTTTACGGTTAGCTGTCAGGTATGTAATGGTGACACTATATATACTCAAAAAATTAGCGGTTTTGGCAGCCAGTGCGCTGGTGGTCTAGTGGTTATCGAACATGCTCGTCAGGGTGATGACCCGGGTTCGAACCCACTTACCTTAACTTTGTTACATTATCTTTTTCAGTCTTTACTTTGTTCGAAAATAATTCTAAGTGTCTGGGAGACGCGCTGTCCCTAACGGCATGTGTAAACAACGACACAGGAAGAGCTTCGTGGTCTTCGTTCAAACCTGTGACGTCACAACTCACAATAACTCGTACCCAGGTTCCCAAAAATGTCTCCTTTATTTAGGGCAAATTTGGGATTTTCGAGACGCTAGGATTTCTCTCCAACATCTTTCTAGCAAATTTTTCCTGTATTTTGTGATTTGTGGTACCCAGATGTCTCTATTTCTGTGAGATTCATAGGCACTTTAAGGGATGGACAATGTCTAGCGTGCGTCCATCTAATTCAGGATGTATGCTCGACATTGTCCATTGGTTTTACAACACAGCAAGGCATTTTTCACGCTGAAAAGTCGCTTTTTACACATTTATTCTGCACGCAGCTAGAAAATGGACTTTGTTTGTCAGAAAGCTCGGCGAAACTTCAAACCATCGAAGCATTCGGCTCTTTGCTCAGCTGTATTTGTAGCAGTTAAATTATTTATTCCTAACCTGCTCTTGAGTGGACTCTGGTCTAAACACCTTATCCATCTCAAAACGTTTGATTGCTCCCTTTGATAACACGTTGAGGAGGGCATCATCATCCTCGTCAAAACAGATGACATTTTCAGCATTTTTGCCTACTCCATCTTCTTTTATTACAGGTCTAACTCGGCAGTATACCCGGATGTTGCCCTTTAAGTCCACCAACTCGTTATGAAGTTTTTTCCTCAACGTCATCTCCTTCTTATATTTCGCCACAAGTTCTTTGTTCTTGACGTCAATTCCTTCGATCCGTTTTGTTATCTGTGAGTAAACGGAGACAAAGTTTTCTCATGAAGTTAAAGTATAACTCAAAGCACAAGTGACGAACGCAGCTGGAAGCCCAGTTTGGATTTCCATAGACAGGGAATATAGGCTTGTCATGGTTAGAACGCACTTCCACTAGGGCACTAACGAACATGTCTGGTCACTCACATATGCTCACATACAAAAACCAGCCACACACAAACAGTACATTTTTAACCTTTCACAAGCTGACAGTTTGTCTGGCTCCCCACCCAAAAAGCCCTCATGGGCGTTTCGATTGTACAGTGTAGTTATAAGTTGACATCAGTAAAGACAGTAAACCGTATGGCGCACTTGGCACCGTTACATTAAAACAAGAAATACATTTACTTTTTCAATTGCCTCGCGTACGGCTGGTTTGATTCCAGTTCCAAGTTTTAGGCAACTTATTCTAAGGTCTTGCTGTTCTCGTTTTAATTCTTTCAGGATATTGTTCATCACTTCCATCTGGTGTGTTACACTCTTCAGTTTGGAGCGTATTAAGCTTGTTTCTCTTTTAGATTTGGCTCTCTCCTCTTCTAGAAGTTTTCTTTTTTCCTCGTCGAAGTCTTTCATCTGTTGTTCAAATTCCTGCCCCAGCTGATCGATGTCTGACTTGTATTTCCTGATCTGTTTGTTGGAATAACAAAAGGTTTTTGCCATTGTTAACTAAAGCATCACAAGAAAGCGAGATTGTCAATTTTAAGGAAAGAGACCAATCAAATATGCGAGATCCGTGTCTACCTTCCACAAACCTACTTATTTGCGCAATTTCCTAGGCCAACTCTTAGCGCTAAGATTGTACAGAGGATCATGAATGTGTAAAGTAGAGAGAAAGAAAAATATTTGTAAGAACGGGAGAAAGTAGGGAACGGAGTGTCCTCGGAGACTCAGGGACAGTTAGTTGGGGTAGGAGGAAGTAAATTGGGCAAATATTGAAACATCAAAAACTTCGACGCTTTTGCCCGACGTATTTTCTCCCGCCCCAACTAACTGTCCCTGGGTCTCCGAGGATGGGGAGGATGGGGGGCGAAAAAAACAAGAGCGACAGAAAGAAAAGAGATACTACATCTGTTAACTGTTAACTGTCGACAACAAGTTCCCTTTAGTGTGCTTGCAACCACTAAGCTTCTTAACCAGCTGTTTAAAAAATTGTCACCCAGGCTTGACATTTGCTATGACATCTTCAACGTCTTCTCAAGAAAAAAAATGAGAACTGGACAGTAAATGGCAAAGGATATTGGTCCTAACGAGTAAAATAACTTATACCTCCATTTCTAGCGTTCTAATTTTGCTGTTCTTCTGCTTCAATGTAGACTCAAGAGAACTCATTTCTTTTACAACTTCTTGTAGCGTCCGACAGTCGGCCAAAGCTTCCTGCTCCTTTCTAGTACTCTCCTCTATGTTTGTCTTCAGAGACTTCACATCAGCCTGTAGAGCGGATACCTAAGTAGACATCACAAACACAGTATCTTAGCGCATGGAAATCTTTTTCCGAACAATGGAGACTTAACGCACCTTAGCGTTGTAGTCTGATCTCGACTTCGCGAGAATTTCTTCAAGTTCTTTGTTCCGCGCAATCATTTGATCAAGCTGCTTCTTTGTTTCTTCCGAGACAGCGGAAATGGTTCTCGTCTGTAACAAATTAAACAAGACAATGGCCCATGTGAGTACGAAATGAAGCGATTAAAACACAGATATGGCAAGGATTAATCAATCTCTCAAACATTTCAGGCGTTAGCTCTAAGGTTTTTAAATACTTCAATACTGTTGTGACTTTTATGCGCGCATTGTTCAGTTTGTTTCAAGATTTTTTCTACAATCTAAGGTGCACCTCACTCGTTCCTTCCCCTGCGCAGCGGCGCTTTAGTAGTTACGGTCTTTTCAATACTTCCAGTACTGTGGTGTCTCATTTTTACACCCATTGTTCAGTCTGGTTCAAGATTTCGGTTTCATACAGTGGGAGGAAGTGCCCCTTACACCTTCTCACACGGTACCCCTTCCATGCAGGTTAAAGATCAGCAAACACTTCAACCCACCCATTTATGGTTCTAAGAAGCTTTGTTTGATTTTCAGAAAGCCGCTGTGCTAATTCTTTGCGGCATTAATAATTAGATTCATTATAATAATAAATAGGTGCTTATAGGGCGTGTTTCTAACCTCAATGCGCCAAACAACAGATAATTCATTAACATTAAATCAAATAATTTGTCTCAAGCCTAGTTTTAAATGTTTCTACTGTTTCTGCTCTTTTAATATATTCGGGAATTGAGTTCCATAATTTCGGTGCAGTTAATTGCTGGAAAAGCGCGGCCACCATAGGAGTTGGATTTGATACATGGGATACATAATAGTGAACGAGTTGATGATCTTAGTGTTCTTAATGAGTGATATTATTGTATAATAGGTTCTAAATAACTAAGGGTTGAAGCAGTTTTCAAAAATAAAACAAAAACAAAAATTGATTTGCAACTCCGCACTCCACGATCGGCTAAATAAAAACTCGCCCCACGTTATGATCCAATTAGAAGTACAAACCACGTTTTCCCGTGCTTTGCGTCAACCACATGTGTTTACACTGAGTTTTGATTGGTTCATTGGGTTGTCCGTGTGTGATTGACAAAAGTGATTACTTTGGTTTTGAAATTTGACGCCGCTAAGATGAACTAACCTTGGGTGGTGTGGCCACCAGATTGCTGTACTTCGCCTCAGTATCTCGCAGCTTCTTCTTGAGACCCAGTAGTTCCTCTTCTAGTTGATTTTTTGTACTGTGATGTAGTTTATGAGCACTTTGAAGCTCGTGTTCCAGAGTCTGTATTTTGTTTTTTAAACCGACGTTTTCCCCTTGTAGTTGCTTGTTGTCGTTTTCTTTTAGTTTGATCTGCAATAAGGCGAATTGTTAGTCAAGAATGATGTAAACTGGTAATTTCAATACGAAGTGAGTGCTGGCAAAGGGGTAAAAAGTTGTGGGATCCACAGCTCACTTTGGGCTTTAGAATCACACGCTGTCAAACGCTTTCGCTTTCGACGTGCAGTTGACGTTGCCATAAAACAAGTAGGTATGTTTTCTCTTTGCTATGTCTTATCATTATCTATCGTACTCCTTATTCTGCTGCACACCCAGTCACCACTAGTGTGTTCCTGGAAGAGTTCTCAAACTATCTGGAAACAGTGATTTTGTCTTCTGAGCCTTTGTTAATCACCGGAGACTTTAATATACATGTTGACGACGCCAGGGACTCCGACGCGACACGATTTCTAGATTTACTTGCCTCCTTGAGCCTAGAGCAACACGTAGATAAGCCCACTCATATATCCGGTCACACACTGGACTTGATGATCACACGCTGTTCGGACACTCTGATCGGCAGTAAACCTCGAACGGATTATTTGTTCTCTGACCATTTCACGGTTACGTGCGATCTCATCATTGGAAGACCAGCACCCAGTGTCAAACAAATATCTTATAGGATTGGATTGATTCAATATTCCAGGTATTGCATTGAATCAATATTGCAGGTAATGAATTGAATCAATATTCCAGGTATTGCATTGAATCAATTTTGCAGGTATTGAATTGAACCATTTTTTTGTTAACGATTGAATTGAATGCCTTTTTACTCTTTAAATAGAACCACTATTTAAAGGATTAAACATATATTGCAAGGATTGAATTTTGCTACAAACGGCTTGCCATAGTGCTGTCTTGCTAATGCTCGCCAGCAAATACACAGTAACACCAACTCTTATACCTTGTGCTAATTTCCAAACTAAACTAGGCGTTCGCTAGTACGCTATTTTTTTGCCGTTTGCCGCTAGAATAGATAGTTTTTCTACGACTTTCCTCAGAATGTTTGCCGTGGTTGTTATTGCACTGTACTTGATAAAAGAGGTTACGGTAATTTTCGTTTCTATTTTCTATTTTCTGAATGGTGCACTTTGCGCCGGTCACAACTTTATTAACAGTCCACTGTGTAAGCTAGAAGTACGAGTTTTAAAATGTTTCAACGCAATCTTCCTCGCAAGTCTCGTCTGTAATCGTGCCCAAATTTGCAATAAGCCAATCAAAAGACTTGTCTACTGTCCTGAAAAAAGATAACCTCTGAAACCTCATTTCGCGCGAAATTATGTAGGGATATTTGTGATGGGGGATATTGCTTTTTTGACTGACTGGGCGTGCTGGACGGGAAAATATTGACTCGAGGTCAGGACGTACGGACCGAGTGCAACTATGACGGTCCTCACCGAATGCCAAATATTTTCCCATCCGGCCCTCCCACTCAGTCAATAAGTTTTATCATATGAGTGTTTTCTTTTGAATCACTGTTGGTGGTGCGAGGTGCATTTTCAAAATATGTATATTAAAAACACTTACCCTGTCTGTTCCAGCATTTTGTAACTTGATAATCTCGGCTTGTGACTTGCGGAGTTTTGACTCTAGATCTGAAATACTTTCTGACAAATTATCGACTGTCTCTTTGTGTTCATGCTTCAGTGTTTCAAGCTCTGATTGTGTCGATAGCCATGTTTCCTGTATTCTGCTTTTTTCAGTGTGAAGATCTTTTATTGAGTCGACTAGTTTTCTGAAACTTGAAGATTTTGTACTCGCTGCAGTCAATGACTGGGAAGGGCTTGATCCTTTGATGTGACTTTCAAGTTCGGCAATTTTGCTTTCCTGTCCTTCAAGTAATTCTTCTAAGTTGTGAATAAGCTCTCCTTTCATGGCCAGTTGTGATTCGTGTTTTTTTTTCAAAATCTTTATCTGTGACTTTTTGTTATTTTCTGCCTTTTGAAGTCTGGATTTGTAATTGGCTGTCTTGTCTGTCATTGGCTTGGAAAAAAATCAGTACAAAGAGATTAATTTCAAGGGGTCCGTAGGTCATACAATTTTAAGTCGTTAGAGGTAGGTAATCCTGTTTATTTTTGTTAATTATGAATTCTAAAAGCTACAATTTTAAATTATCAGCTGGGCTGTCATTAAGTTTCAAACCTCCAGCCTTGATCTTCAAACTGGTAGCAAACTTATTACTTTATGCCGAATCGGCTACCAACTACACGCCAGTTCACTTGTAATCAAGGGTCCATCAAATATAATCAACTGTAACTAGACGGTTACACTAATTACAGCCCTAATTGACAGCCCTGGTTGGTAGAACCAAGGCCACATAAAAGTAAGCTTAGGATAATTTTATAGCATATTACAACTGACAAACGCATTTAGGGGGATATCAGAATCACCTGTGGGCTATCCTTCAGTATCAATAATGAATACTTATACCCGAGAGCTAGGTCTTTATGGGGAAAATCTCAAACCTTGGTTTGAGATTTTCCATTCAAGGTTAATAAGTTGTTTATTATATGGCTTTCTGCTTTGTTTTACAGGCAAGGAGAATAACACCTAAGAATTAGCCTGAATCAGAGCATGCATTATATCTCAGCTACAAATACAAATCATATCAACAAATACAGAATGGCTTTCAGATCTTACCACTTAAATTTGTGAATCATAGCTCATTGGAGTCCCAATTCTTTTAACCCTCAGTTTAGTTGAATCTTTACCAAATGTAGTTTCTCTCCCCTCAGGCAAACACCATAATTTTATCCCTGATTTCCAAACTACCTGATTTTACAAACCTTAGATTCCCCTTTTAAAGTTTTTGTTAATTGGTATTAAAAAAAGACAGTGCCCTGTCTGGTACATACTCAGTTTTGGACTACATAACTGTGGAAGCAAGGGGCCAATAGGAGACAACTGAAGTGAGTTCATGTTTTCACCCTTAAAACCCAGTTCATAGTATCTTTGCACCGGCCCCAGTTGTTCAAATGATGGACAACAGATGTTGTTTGCTTGATAAATCGCTGTCTAGTGGATAACATACATAGTGATTCATCTGGCTCCAGTTGTTGAAATGTTTGATAACGCTATCCACCGGGTAACACACTAATAAATGGATAGCAATTTGCCCAGTGGATAGTGATATCCAAGCTTTGATCAACTCGGCCCTGCTGGTGGATAGCAGTGGCAGATCCAGACCTTGATATAGGGCAGGGGAGGGGGTATCTTATCCTGCTGGCATTTCTTCCTTCTGCAAATCTTTTTACCCCCAAAAAAGGGGGGCACCCCTAGGCCCATCCCCTAGATCTCCCACTGGATAACAAACATGTTCTACCCTTTGAACAACTGCCCCCTGCAGTTTAGCAGGCTAACCTTCAGATTCATTAGGAGCTCCTCTCGTTGCTTGTCATTCTGCTTTATTTCAGCAAGAAGAGCTTGAAACTCAACAGAAGTACCTACAAATAATTACCAACAAGCTTCAAGTTAATTGTTTGTCCTGACATTTCAAGAATTGATTCTCCTTCTGCTCAGGCAGAAGCTTGGCTGTACAAAAGTAAAAGAAGAAACTGAAACTCAAAATTGTTTTAGATAACAGTCAAAATAAAGAATATTTTTTTCTCTCTTAAGGACAAAGCGTATTCAGCTTTGCTTGTTTCTTGATCTAACAATTAACTTTCTCAGTTATGAAGATTTTTTGATGAAACCAGAAAATGGATAAAATTAGTTTGAAAACAGATTGACCTAAGGACCGAATTAACCTGTAATATATATACAAGGCTTAAATATACAGTCAAAATGTCCTGTTTTACTTATTTTAATTTATAACATAGATAGGACCCTGCGCGCACTCTGATTGGTCAAAAACCCATCTTTTATCAGAGTATAAAACATAGAAAAGGCGTGTTTTATTGTTTTGCGCGCTTAAAATGTATATCATAAAGAAAATGAAGAAGCCTAATCCGTGTATTACACTGTGATAAGACACTCCGGACATTTGAGAACACTCGAGAAATGAAGAAAACACTCGCCTGCGGCTCGTGTTTTCTACATTTCCCTCGAGTTCTCAAATGCCCGTCGTGTTTTGTCACAGTGTAATACACAGCTTAGGCTTCTTTATTTGTTAAATAATTAAAAAAACTTAGCCCAATGCACCATAATGATTCTTGATCTATCAGAAGTACATACAAACAATAATTTATAGTGTAACCATCTGGTTGCTAAATTGAATGATTACACTACAGTATAAACACCATTTTCACTCTCATAACATTTTTTGTCCCAATAGTCATACTTTTGTAGAGGTAATGGAGGATGGGAAGATAAGAAAGACATTTTATAAGAGGCATTTTGATCATTTTTTTACTTCAACTGAAATATATTTATATATTAAATTTTCGAAAATTTAAGGTGGCTCTGAATCCCATGTACAGAATTTTTTTAAACTTTGCCAAAAGTTGCTTCTCATCCTGCTTATCAAAATTCTGTAATAAGAAAAAATTAAACCATGCCGTATTTGAAATATAAGCGCTTAAAGCTGAAATTAAGGGTGTTTTTAGTAGGTCATAGCGTTGCTATGGTGACCTAGTGTGCCACGAAAATAATACCAACGTGTTCACCAATGATTGGGCAGTTTTTTTGATGCCATTATTGTAGCATCGACTGATTAAGAGTGGTAATAATGACCAATCAAAATCTACGTCTTGGAAACCTTAAATGTCCCTTGGGGGCATTTTTCTCATTTATTTATATTTTTCCTGTCATAACAACAGGCTTTACTTTTGGGAAAAAAAAAACAATAGAATGATATGCAGACGTTTAAAAAAGGTTTATAATCATGTTTTTAGTTAGATAAAATGACAGTATTAAAATTTAAGCCTTAAGCTTTACATCAAAAAATGTTCCCACAGCGAAATACAAAATAATAATGATATTGCTCAAAGAGGAACGACAGATCTCTAACGACATGGCTGAAGGATATTGACATGGAAATATCTGCCCTGGAGACTGGCTGAAGACTTTTAACGACAGATCATAAATCACTCGATAACAGAAACGCAACAGGTGAACTCATCCATGCTGGAATTTAATAAGTTAATACGGAATCCAGCTTAATTAATTAACGCTGTGCATAGTATTATGCCTGATTACTTTTCAACTCACCTCGACTAGACAACTGATCGGCCTCGAGTTCTAACTTCATCCCCATTCGAGGACTGCCCGTCTTTAGAAGGCGAATCATCATTTGGTTTAAACACGAGGGTAATAAAAAGTTGAGAAAAACAATCATCTCTCCTTGAGCTAAAACGCGTCATGCGCGACTGCTACCAATTTCAAAACAGCATGACGAATTTGAAACGACTATAAGCCTCTTTTCAACGATTTTTCTCAGCAGTGCAGTTGAAACTTTAACATGCAATCGGCTCATTTTAACTCACCATCGAGACCCAGTTCCGCTTTCCACAAATCTTTCCTGGATGGCGAAGGCTTGTGTCTCGAGTCGGGCTCAAATGACATCGGAGTCTTAAATGGCGAAGTCTGACTCTGTAAGTCGATGATTATTATTGCATAAAGTTAACTCAAATTGAGCCATTACTAAATCTTCGTAGCCCTCAAACTTACAACCGTTTTGTTAACAAAAAAAAAAACACATGCAACTCAAAACTCACCATCGGTCGATCTCTTGGGGACAACATTTTCAGATTCGGTCGGATTATTATAAGCCGCCTTCCCTTGGACTCTACTATAATATTTCTGCATGAAATCACACGGGATCGCCTAACGAACGAAAAGATATTCACGGAAATACAGCAATCAACGCTTTCAGTTCACATATAAACGGGTTCATTTAAACTTCGTCTTCCCAGTTTCTACAATCGATCAATCGGCGAATCGAACAATGAAACCGTTTGGAAACTTCCAGTAGTGTTTCCTGCAAGACGACGTCACCAGGCAACAGTACACAATCAGATCCAATCAAGACCCGATGGCAAAATTCAAACACAAATCGTAGACAACTCTCAATAAAGAAACGACAGTTTTCAATTTACAAAACATGTTTCGACATTCTCATGTCATATTCAGTTGCAAATGAGCTTTTAACGGTTGTACATTTGAATTTTATATTAAGGTACGTTACAAAATTACGCGTCTAAACTTGCGTTACAATTTGAATATCAAGTGCGCGGAAAACAAAATTAGCGCGCGCAAAAATAAAATAAAAGACACAAGGAACAACATAATCAAAAGGAAAGAGACAAATCTAGATGCCTCAACTGCTGATTAAGATGGGATTTTCCCACTTAATGTGCAGTGCCTCTTTGATCTAAATTTGGAATTTTGAGGCGGCAGAATCTAAGATCGTGAAACATTCTGTAGCACAAGAGTCATGACAGGCCCTAGGTGATTGCAGGTGCCTGTTATCCTTCGGCCATTTGAACTTAAATCGATGGTTATCAGAAAATTCAAGCTGTAAACAATTTCAAGTTCAAAATACCACGAATAGCACAAGCTCAACACGCTTGCCGGCTTTGGACACAAAAAATGAAGAATATGAAGGCAGAAACCGACACAACGTGTTTTTTTGAAGACAGTATATCGAAAGTGGTCTAATAACCGAGCTGAGTCTGCACTTTGACTACTTTACTTACCCAGTATAAAAGAGTGACTAAAGTGGGTCATTTCTCCAGCAAAAATCATTATTTGCATTTTACTCCACATTCGACCAACTGTAAACGTTTGAATTTCGTACTGGACGAACCACTTGCAGCATAATGTTTATCTATCCTTTTCGTACATTAAAGCCACTTTACTGTTACTGTTTGGAACACGTGACTTAGTTTGGACCCCGTGACTAATGTGTACGCCAGCTCTCACGGCTAGCCTGCGAACGCAGACGTATTTCCGGCGGTCACTTCTGTGACTATTGTTTTCCCTTTGGCCAATCAGATTCCTTGATAGAATGAAACTGCTCCTCGCAGCTACTCGCGCGCGACAGAAAAAGCGGATTTCCCGCTCTGGCACTACTTATAGCCTGCGTTGCAGACGAAACTATACCGGGGTTTAGTTTCGTCTGCAACGCAGGCTAATCCTGTGGGGCTGTGAATGCTAACCGAACGTTCAAAGCGGCAAAGAAAATAAACGTACAATTGCGTTAGCAATTCCGAACAACATTTCAGTAAAACTATGCCTCTCCAGGTAATTCCGTGATCGCCGACGTGTTTGTTTTGTGCTATTCATCGAGAGCGTAACCATGGTTCCACGAGATTCACTCATCCAATTATCCAATTACGGTGCACGAAAGGACAGCCATATGCAAGAGCCAATCAGAGGCTATAGCCTGGTACGTACGGGGTCGGAACAAGCTCGAGTTTAGTTTCGTCTGCAACGCAGGCTAGTAGCTGCGCAATACAAAATGGAGGCTGTTGTCAAAGGGTTGTTATTAGTCCACCCTCTACCACTGGGGTATTTGGAGCTCTTTGAACCAATACTCCTAAGCCGGAAAAGTTTCAGCAAGCTAAATGGTGTTTTAGAAGTCGGAAGTCGATAACCTCGAGGTAAGTGACGTGTCAGGTGATGCGCTTTTTCGTGACCTCATAACTCAAAGACTTAGTATAAGCTAACTATTTTCTATTCCTCCACTCAATTTTTCCCCTGAGTGTATTGCTACTTTGGTCTACGTCACTTACATGTGTCGGAACGCTTTGTAGAACTTTGCGAGCATACGTGTTTATAGCGGAAAGCGAAGCAACATATTTAAGAATATTCCAAAATATTACCTTTCTTTCTCAGGTTTTAGTTTTATCAGATAAAAGACCCTACAGGAATTTGACGTTTCACAATGTTTCAATCTTTCAGCTCGACAGGGTTCTTCTTTAATATTGTAATAGAGCACGCTTTTGCGTTGCGTGACATGAAAATTGTGACCCGAGAAGGCTGTCGCGTAGGTCAAAAGATGAGTTGTCACTTTATTTTTTGCTAACTGAACAGTGCTTGCACTAGAAGAAATGTTTCTTTCAATGTGTCGGAGCTCTAGAGCAATAATTTTTCGTTTCAATAGCAAAACTAATAGACATGTTTCTGTTACTTTACGGCCGCCATATTTGTGCCCCAAAGAAGGACACAAACATGACGTTTCCATACAAACCTCTATAAATTTGGGTGACACACACTGCAAATAATGCGCGAATGAAAAACAGCAGAGACCTGATTCTTGGCAAGGTTGTTTATATATCAATCATCTATTGTATCCCAGATTCTTGACTTTATATATTGAATGGTAACGATTTTTAGTTTTGATCACATGACTGGTGAAAACCGAGAATTAGAATTTCTTTTTATATCGACGAAGCGTTGAACAATAAATTAGAAAAAAAGTTACTTTTGAATCTTGAGTCTTGCTTCTTTAAATTGCTTGAGCTTGGCTCCCTATGGGCAGACTAATCCTCACAGAGGTTAAAACGGCAAGCCTACATGTAAATTGATCAAAAATTACACAAAAAATTTATGTGATTTGGTGACATGACAATCACAACCGATGGTGACTCAATTCAATTCAATTGAATTCTAGCTTCACAAGCAGAAAAGTGAGAATTTTTGTCATGAAGCGAACCTTTAGCAAAGAGTCTTGTCTGGTTGTTTTGTCAGTTTTTCTCAGGAATATTGTCAATTGGAACTTGTGACCTTTTGGGATTTTCAATGTGTGGTTCCAGAAAATATCCATACCCCCCCCCCCCACGGAAGGGATTTTTCGTATAACCCCTCCCCCCTCTGGATTTTCCAAAATCGGCTCCCAGGATAGACCCCCCTCCCCTCCGGAAATTCCATTTTAGCCTCTCACCCCCTGGAAATATTATCATTCCTTGTGGAAACCAAAAATCTGCTATTTTTTTAGTGCAAGATTTTGATCTTTATATTTTTTCCCGAAAAACTGTGAGTAACACATCGCCAGAAGGTATGTCGCCGAGACTTTGCGATATGAAAATTATAGATTTAATCCCGTCAATTCCGCTTCATAATTTAGGCAAAACAGGCGGTTACTAAAAAAGTTCATTTCCAAGACCGTTGAGAGAGAGATGCTCACAAGAAACGCTTTACACCGCACCAGTTTATAAAGCAAAACAATCAAAACAACATAATAATTTTTCAGTGCCTGTTTTGTTTCAAATTTAGGCCGATCAAATCGTTGTACGTATATATCTGAAAGATTCAATTTCATCTGGAAGCTGGAAAATCATAACTTTCCGGGCCTTCAACAAAGATGTTACTGTTCTTTAACGTTTCTAATAAGTTAAATTTCCTTAGCCGTTCTTTGTAGTGCCCCTTAAAGCTGCGCTGTTATTTGGGTTGTCACTTGCAGCGCCAAATATTTTTCTTACGCAACCCTTTGCTCTTGATCTTGCTTTACAAATCACTGTAATTTTGGAAGATAACTATGACTCCCTATAAGAACAGTAAAATGCGTCTTCGATTTTCTGTAGCCGTTCAATGTGATTAGATCTTTTTCGCGACAACTGGCGTCCCATCGACTGGCGGTGAAAATTTGACATGTCGCCGATTTCGAAATTTGCATAATTTAACTTGGCCGGCAATTTATTTCTGATGGCGTTAGCCTATGGCAAACAGCCTTGTGCTGCACCTCTGAAAATCTGCTTGAACCTGTAAAATTTTTATAAAACACTTTTTTTCATTCACAGTTCTGTCGAAAATGACGTTTAAGCACCGTGCTTGCGTTTGGAAACAATAGCTTCACACTCTCCACACTCTACTTGATGGAATGTAAACAAAACTTGTGTGAATGGATTTATGTTACTCGATATCATTCAGGATTACTTTAGGCTTGAATGTAAATGTTATGATTTCTGCGTGATTCAAAACGGGTGTCCAACACTTTTTTGCTCTTTGTCCTCGGCTTTTATACAGAAATATTGGAGCAGCAAAGTCGTTTATTTATCTGTGATAATTTCTGCTGATTTCTATCGCACGCGGCTCGCTTTAAAAATATATTTACCCGCTGAACTAGAATTGTTACTGTTCTGTTTCACTCGTTCAAGAATCATTGTTAACGAGATAATAGGTCTGTTATCTACCGATTCCGAATTTCTGCTAATTCGATGTTGTGTACTCTTTCGGTTCAAACGCCATTTTTCACTTGCGACGACAACTTAAAAATGCGACGAAATCTTCCAGCTGAGACGATACAGATAGGAGTGACAGAAGTATTTGGTCAAGTGCAACAAACATATATTTTCAATCAGTCACGATTCACACGTCTATTTTCCACAACAAGCAATTCGATCTCTAGCCGCAACTCGGGAAAATTGCGGACTCTTGCGGCGACAGAATTTCGAGCCTAACCAACACAAAAATATTCATCTTGTGCTTTAAATTAGCGAGATTTATTTTTTCTGCGTTCGTGTCTCGAGAAGCTCAATGCAAACAACGAAACATTGCGTACAACAGTAAGAAAATTGAGACCGGCCTGTAAAAAAATTCATCAAAACAACATCCTCCCCCCCCCCAACCTTCCGGAAATTCCTGCGCCTATGACACCCCCCACCCCCCGGAATTTCCATTCCCTTCCGTGGGGGGTATGGATATTTTCTGGAACCACACAATCAGGAAAAATTTGGAAAAACAGAAATCCTTTGCTACAAAATTCTTAATGCATTTGATTCAGTGTGTCACCATGTTATTATCATTATGATGCCTCTCACCTTTTTAGTAATAATTACAAGCAGGCATGTGATGCACATACTTCTAGTGCACATTCCACCAAGCAGAATTCATCCTGCTTTTGTTTTGTTTTGTTTTGTGAGGTCTTACATGAAACAAAACAAAAACCCCAAACAAACTCTCAAGAGTGCACAGTACAGACTGGAAATCATCTTTAAAGTGCCACTCAATGCATGATCAAATTTTTGCACTTTGAAGTTTTTGATTGTATCATAAAGAATTCATTGTAAGAGCTAACATGCCATTTACCATTTTCAAATATCTGTATTTAGTTCCCGAGATATTTAAGTTAGAAAAAAATGGTAAAATATGCAAATTAAAGGACTGATGATGTCATTTACTCATGGAGTATATAAATATGTTTATTTGCCTGCTTGGAGGTTCGTATAGTGAAAATCTGTGACCGAGGTCTTGAAAATGCTTCCCAAGGCCGCATGCCAAGGGCAGCATTTTCAAGCCTGAGGTCACAGTTTTTCACTATATGGACCAACCCTAAGCCAGCAAATAACCTATTTATTTTTTTTGTGCGGTAAGTTGGTTTACAAGTGGGTTTGTTCATGCAAGTTTGTCATCGAATTGGCTTGTGTGGCATCTGCAAACCATCGTAAAAAATCCAACGAGCAAATGAGCGTGTAACCCCGATACTAGACAGAGAAAGTTGTATTAAAGAACAGATCTACATGTATTTTGAAGTACTTTATGTCAGTTGCATTTAGTTCACCAGTTAAGTTCTCCAAAAGTGTTTTTGCGGTGTGAAATTTTGTGCAAAGTTTGAAGTTGTACTACATAAAACAATTTCTATCAGTCGCTGTGAATCACTGACTCGAAATCAAACTTTTCACTGTACCGGTTAATTGAGTAGCAGAAAGTGACAATTGTAGTGTATTCCACAGAAATTCTCTTAAATACAGCAACGGTCAGAGACGTAAACAGGGAGAAAAAAACACTCAGGATTATGTGCCATTACTGCACGGACTACAAACAACCAAACAAACTCTGAATCAAAACACTCAATTGAATTTACTTACAGTGACTTTCCTTGTCATTTAAAAATGAATAGAGATAAACTTGTATTGATTAATCATTGATGAAAGTGTAAAAAGGGCAAAGGTTTGTCTCATGGAAATTGACCAACTTGATAACTTTACCTGTGCTTTTTCCCGCTATTACCATGACCGTGGTCAGAGATAGGAAAATCTGGACTAGGCGAAGAACCAATCAGATTGTAGGATTTGTTACCATGCCCTCTTGGGAAATGGACCTAAACACAGTCAACTTGCTGCAGAAACCATTGAAATGTGTTACACAAATTTCTAAATGCAAAACACTCAAATATATAATACAATAGTGTGTCCATGGCAACACACTCTTTTCCTGTCCCCTCAGACCTGTTTTCAATATTTTAGTGGTTTTTAGCCTGGAAAAATTAAATCAGGCCAAAAAAGTCTACCCAACATGCCTTCCTCCTCACTGCAACAACACCATACCACACTGTCAATTTCTCCATCTTAGAAGGATTTGTTCAGAAGTTATTGACTTTGTGGCCAAATCCAAAGAGATGCATCATTCTCTGAGAGGAGACAATATACTTACTACCAGCCGAAAATGAACCCAACGGATTAGCTGTGAAAGAGCACTTGGGAACACTGAACACTCCAGGAAAAGTGCCCATAGTCGTCACTTACCACCCAAAGAACCAGGAAGTCAAGAACATGTGTCACAAGTTATACGTTGGCAAAACTGGTCATAGGCTTGCGGATAGGCGGTGGATTTCCCATGGGCGAGCACTTCAACCTTTCTGACCACAATAAGATCATGACATCACTACTGATGAAAATAAATTCCCATTGCTGGCTTAGAACCGCATTGCAGCGATTACAGTGTATTTTTATCATCTTATGGAAATACAGTACCGCTCAAAAGTAAGTTACCACCTCTCGTCTCTCGTCTCGTGAGACGAGAGTCTCGTCTCGTGAGACGAGAGACTCGTCTCGCGAGACGAGAGTCTCGACTCGCGAGACGAGAGTCTCGTCTCGCGAGAACCACTGAAGCGTATATTGTGGAATACATTTCAAGCAATTGGCTTGCAAGAAATTTCTCGCGACGGGTTTGCCGCGATGTACATGTATGCTTCGTGCAATTCCTGCTAATACGGCGTGAAGAGGCCTTGAATTGAAACTTGCTTCGCTAGTTTCAACACTGTCATTGCAAACCAAAAACTTTAATGGACTGGAGTTATGAAGAACTGAAGTTAAATGTATGAAGAAACGAACGCGAAGACGTTAGCGAATTATTGGAACATTGCATCGCACCAGTCGGTGAAATGTTTTTTAGCATGTTTAATTGCCATATTACGTCCGTGCGAATGAACTGAAACGAAACTTGTTTCGCAAGATCGGTACTATTGCCAGAATTGAAGAAGCTGATCCGTTATGGAAAGCGCTTGGTAAAGTTTCAATCTTTCTCCGATTACTCCGAGTTATTCCTCGCTGCATCGAGATCGAATTTGAATTTCGTGCCTCTGCAAGTCCATTGAACTGGAACTCATTGTTTTCATTCCAGATGAATTAAACTTGAACTTAAATGTGGTCAGTACAAACGAAAAGACGAGAAAAAGGCCTCTCTTTATGAAAACCCGTATAAAGTATACGCGCGTATACCTTCAGACTAGCTGAAATTAACAAAACCGATTGTATATTTATTACACGTCACGGAAGTATTTTGCCGTTGAATAAAAAATTCACTGTGTTTTGTCGAAGAGAACCGGGAATAGACGCTTCTACAGTCCCATCTTCAAGGAGCAAAAACAAATGAAAGATAACATTTTTTTTCGACATGAAGTAAACACGGTCCAAGCAAGCGACTTCCCAACCCGCGCCGAAACACGGAGCTTTTCTTTGATGAAAAAAATAACTTAACATGAGCGGCACACAATTGAAACTTTAATAAACCATTTTTTGCTCAAGGAAAGAGTATTTTACCATTTGAATGAATAATTTGTGTCCTGGAGTTATCATTTTTTCGACCAGGATCTTGGAAACACTTCAGACAAAGAATCCAACCAGCTTGCCGAGGCGTGCCGATACACTGAACTTTTCACCCACGTGAATTACGAAAATATTTACACTTTGTTCGGAATTTTCTCGCTACTACGTTAGTCTCTTGGAATACCAATACTACAGAAAATTGATTATTTCATGTCGTATCAAAAGTAAATTTAATTCACAAAACTTCTTTTACACGAAAGAAATTTAAGCACAGTCAAAACCACGTTGAATGTAGCGTTGAATGTTGTTGGTTTCAATCGAGACTAGCGTCTACTTCACAGTTGAGTTGGAGAACTGAAATGTACTAACACTTATCCTTTCCTTCAATTGTATCCATTGAATACTTTATTTTTGGAAATTTTTCGTTAATGTTACATTTATTTCGGGTTCACCCTGGTGTTTATTTTAACCCTCAAACGTCATGTTAACTTATGCAAATTTTTGACATAAATGTATGATCTTGGCGCCAACGTGACAAGGCTCAATAGATCTCAATATGGGTTATTTTTTTACCTTTTTGCGAATGCTCAATTGCCAGTTTCCCCCCATATGAATTAAACTATACTTTTATCAGCGTTTAACTTTTATTTATCTTAGATGCAATCTTGGGATCTTAACGCTTAAAACTGGGGTTTGTTGAACAATTTTTCTTTGATGCGTCTTATCTTGGCCGAGATCTATGATTTGGCGGGGATATTTTTCTCCTTCTCCCTGCTGCGAGAAAAAAATTCTGGGCTCGACTCGGCGTTACTTACCCGGTTACTGTAATACTGTAAAATGCACGCTTCCTAATTTCTTTCAAATGTAATCATGCCCGTCGATCATCGATCTACAGTGTAAATCTGTTCTAAATGATGTTCAATTTTGCGGATCTTGAAAAATGCGAATGACACAAAAGCCAAGAACTGTCTGTACCGGCTTTTGCTGCTGCTCACATATGAATTGAATTAATCAAGTGTTTCAGCCAAAAAAATGTAAATCTAACAAAATTTCAACAATTTTGCTTTTTCTACAGTTAGAAATGGAGAAGCACAAAGTAAGTGCTATCCTTTGAAGCCTCTTCTTGCTTAGTTTAATAGGAGAGGCTATTGTATTATAAGATTAATAGTATTGTAGTCATTTATCTACTGATTTAAGTAATAGCAATAAAATTGCTCAAGGCACAGAACAAGAGTAGACACTCGTTGTTTTTGATAAATTAGGGCGATTATGCTTGAATATTTTTGATTGATCACGGTTTTCAGTTGATAGAAACCACAATTCTAACATTACATTGTTCTGTCTGATACTAGCCTGCGAACGCAGACGTATTTCCGGTTGTCATTTTCGGCGGAACCAGTGACAGCGGAAATACGTCTGTGTTTGCAGGCTAGTCTGATACAAATTGCCGGTTTTCACATGACGTCACTAAAATTCAAACTACAAAACAATTGATCATGTTGATATTTTACTTTAACGAGGTTTAAAAGCAGCTAAAATCTAATATTTATGCGAATTTTTGTTCCGAATGGGTGCTTGGTTTTGCGATAGACTACGCTTGAATTTTCTAAACTTTTGCGTGACGCGGCATTTACATGACAGGCGAGTTGGTTAAAAAGTGACTTAATTCGGGACTTATTTCGAGAAATTTGGCTTTCTGAACGGGTTCTTGCATTAAGAGAAGTATTATTTTAATGTTTTTGAGTTCCTCGAGAGATAAATTTACGCTTTTGCAGCAAAACTCAGTGACAGCTGTTTCTGTTGGTTTCCGGCCGCCATGTTGGTGCTCATCCGGATGGGCACCAACATGGCGTCTCCATACAAATCTCTATAAATTTGGATGAAACACTTCTGCGAATAGCGCGCGAATGAAAAATAGCAGCGACCTGATTCTTGGCGAGGTTGTTTATATTGCAATCATCTATCATATCCCAGATTCTTGAGTTTATTTATTGAACGGTTACGATTTTTAGTTTTGATCACATGACTGATGAAAACCAAGAATAGTGGTTTAAGTATTTACAATAAATAATGATATTTAACAATTATTCCATGAGCGAGAGAAAACGAGAAGTTATTTTGCTATCGAGCTTAGCTTGAGGGAAATCTCTTACGCTGTGTACGTGCTGGCGCTCGTGCGCGCGCTAATGACGGGAAAATCGTGCGCAGTAGGGATGCGCAATGCAATACTTAATTGGGGATTCCCCGTGGGTTTGAAAAGAGCAGCCATCTTGGATTTTATACGCCCAGTCTTCGTGACTTGAAGAGTTGTATTTCGCACATCGATGGCAAGGTATGTTTATTTTCTTTCTGAAATTGTGGTATGAAGTATGTTTTGCGTAAGTGGAGAGTACAGAACAATGAAGTATAGTTTTACTTCATAACTTACATTAGTCGTGGTAGTACGTGTAGTACCTGTAAATTCGCACATGTCTAGATCTGCTCAGTCATGGATAGGAGAAGCGCGCATCGTCTTAGAACTTGCTCAAGCTTAATATGTAATGCCAGCGTTGAATTCCAAATGAAAATACGAAAAGTTAGTCGCCGTTGTTCGCGTTCTCCAATGCAGAATTTGGTCATTTCACGTTGTTGTTTTGGAGATGACGGCACAGGCGGCCCAGACGTTGAGGTTACCCTAGCAAGTGGGTTAACCCTAGCTGGAGGGCAAAAGATAGCCCGGTTTACCAGCAAAATTTCACAGGTAGGGTAACCCTGCAACCCGGGACAACTTATTGTGCGGTCACACTCAAAGGGTCTGGAAACAATTAAAACGTTAACCCGGGTAGGCAGGTTAACCCTAACCTGGAGTGTTTACAAGGGAAAAAGTTAACCTGCCTGCCAGGGTAACCCTAGCACGCAGATAGGGTAACCCGCCTACCCGGGTAACCCTAGCTGCCTTGTAAACACGACAAAGAAAAAAAGAGGAAATGTGTGAGTGCTAGGGTAACCCTTAGGGTAAAATAATATAACAAAAGTGGCTTACTTTATGTTTGCATTGCGTTTTATTGATGTTTCTGAGTTCCTGGAGGCTGTTTAGAGCCAGTTCGGTGAGTTTTACTTTCTGGCGGTTTGCTTCCCCTAAAACAAAAAAAAAACAAAGGCTGGCAACTCACTGGCGGTCACTGGCCCAACAGCCCGAACTAAAAGCTCCGTAAATTCCACAAAAATGGTCTAATCTCGCCAAAATTGCCTCATGGTAGCTGTCGATAACTCTTCTTTCCATTCACTTTCTCCCAAGGTTCCAAGGTTTATCTTAAACACCCGAGAATCGCTGGTTTTCCAATTTTAGCTTTGAATTTCTGCCGTGCCTCGAAGCGTAACCAGTTATCTTGGGCACAGGATTTGAATTTCTAACTTAGCAACCACGCCATCGTGACAAGGACCCTCCAGCGATCGAGAGGCACGAGGCAATTTTTGATGGTGCCACCGTCCCTGGGGATATCACTGGAAATGGCGGGAAATTAATCCGGCGCATGTGTCGCTGCAGCAACAGTGCTTTCAGTTGAACATTATTCGCTCATTGTATTTTTGCAGTAACAGTTCTTCAGTTGAACATTGTTCGCTGGTTGCATTTATGAGTTGATTGAACACACAAATCGTTTTTAGCTGAAAGCACTCAGCAGAGATGGACAATAAATATATTATTTTATTATATGGCTAGCTCTGTGAGTGGGCAAAATGAATCAAATCCTGCACTGTGATTGGCTACCCGAGCGGGCAAGATGGAGTGAGCCTGCCTGCTCTGGACTACCCGCCTTGTCCCGCAAGAAAAATTTCCCCGAAAGCCATATAATAAATCCTTTATTGACCAAGCTTATTCGGTCAAGATGGCTTGATATTGGCCTCGTTCTTTTTTTGCGTGTTTATGGACCGAGACGGGGTCGAGGTCCATAAACACGCAAAAAAAAGAACTCGGCCAATATCCAGTCATCTTGACCGAACAAGCTTGGTCAATAACCCATACGTATCACCGCTACACGCGTTCCCAGTCAGCCCGATTAATTTCCCGCCGTTTCCAGTGATATCCCCAGGGACCGTGGCACCGTCAATTTGAATGATAGACTCGTAGACATTTTCCAAATGGCACACGCATGTAAATAACTATCTCGTTATTTTACGTGGCAGCTTAAACACCCTGAAGAAAGCAGTAATGCCGAAATGTCGGTTGTTTTATACCGCCATTAAGCGTCTTTCAAAAATATTTTAACCTCTACTTGATAGAAAATTGCCTCTCGATGGCTGGAGACGACTTTTGCCACAATGGCGTGGTCACTAAGCTAGAAATTCAAATTCAAAGGAACTCAGAAACATCAATCAAATGCAATGCAAACATAAGGTCAGCCACTTTTTCTATTTGTAGCACTCGGAGCAATTTTCGAAGCGTTCTCATACATTGTCTTATAAACGGCTAAAATTGTAACGTAATCGCCTACAGCATTATGTCACATATTAATCATATTCGATGTCTGGGCTGCCTGACGAATAAAGAAGAGTTTGCCTTTTCGTCCTTCAGTTTTAAGTTTGAAAAGTCTGAGACTTCCCAAAACATAAGCATGCAGTGAAAAACATTTTTAAACACGAAAAATTAATACTTTTAATTCTGGGTTAGCGTTGACCGGCTTTCGAACAACCCACCCTGTTCTTTAACTCTGGAATGCAGATAGCCGTATAAACACTTAACAGGGTAAAATGAAAACGTCGTCGAATCAAAATTCCGTGCTTATTTTTTATTTATAAAGAAAATTAGAACTGAGATCCTGCTTCAAAGTTCTCTTACGAACAGCCCGGAAGAACAGTCAACAGTTCAATGGTATTAAACTTCTTGTCACGCTTCTTTCCTTTGGTTGCTTTATTTGGGATTTCTAGGTTTTAAATTGAACAGAATTTTGAACGCTGGATTTCTAAATCAAAAATTTAGAGTTTGCCTTTATTACAATGACTGTATAACAAGAGAAAATTTCTTCATGATTCTACAGTAAGAAGTTATTCCAAGAACTGCATGATAGAGCTACAACACAACTGTAAGAGGATAAGAAAAAATTTTAGCCTAGTTTTAAACGAACTGTTCCAAAAAGTCAGGCAATGAAATCGCAGTGTGTCCACTATTTTTATCAACCGATCGCAAAACCCCAGCATAAGTTGTGTATATCAAGAGTCAATTTCAAAGCAATACTACAGTGATAAGTTAATATAATAACTGCATTGTAAAGCTATCATACATGCTTATTAGGATATTAAGAAGTTTTTGGTTATTACGAAACGGAATTGTTTGGAAACTCCAGCTAATGAAGGCGTAGTATGGCCACTATTTTGAACCGATCTCAAAACTAAGTATGACGTGTGTATAACAAAGGTTTATTTCCTAGCAATGCGACAGTGGAAAGTTGATTTATTACTATCATCTTAAAGCTAAACGATAGCACTACTGGGATATTGAAAAGTTTTGAATTAGGCATAAGCGGAAGCGTTACAAAAAACAAGCTAATTAAGGCGCAGTTTTTCTCACCATTATAGAGCGATCTTGAAACATATTACAATGACTGTATAACAAGAGAGAATTTCTTCATGATTCTACAGTAAGAAGCTATTCCAAGAACTGCATGTTAGAGCTACAATACAACTGTAACAGGATAAGAAAAAGTTTCAGCCTAGTTTTAAACGGAACTGTTCCAAAAAGTCAGCCAATGAGATCGCAGTGCGTCCACTACTTTTATCAACCGATCGCAAAACCCCAGCATGAGTTGTGTATATCAAGAGTCAATTTCAAAGCAATACTACAGTGATAAGTTATTATAATAACAGCATTGTAAAGCTATTATAAATGCTTATTAGGATATTGAAAAGTTTTTGGGTATTACGAAACGGAATTGTTTGAAAACTCCAGCTAATTAAGGCGTAGTATGGCCACTATTTTGAACCGATCTCAAAACTAAGTATGACGTGTGTATAACAAAGGTTTATTTCTTAGCAATGCGACAGTGGAAAGTTGATTTATTACTATCATCTTAAAGCTAAACAATAGCACCACTGGGATATTGAAAAGTTTTGAATTATGCATAAGCGGAAGCGTTACAAAAAACAAGCTAATTAAGGCGCAGTTTTTCTCACAATTATAGACCGATCTTGAAACATATTACAATGACTGTATAAGAAGAGAGAATTTCTTCATGCTTCTACAATAAGAAGCTATTCCATGCGCAGTTCGGATATATCTGAGCTGCACTGTAAGTCATCTATAAAACGAATAGCTAACAAAAAGAGTTAAAATTGACAATGATTATTAACATTACACTATATGGTTATGTGTCATCATTATGCATATAAATAATATAAGAAAACATTTTTTGAGCTAGCTAATCAACTCCTCTGTATGGGAGAAAATCAATTGCTGATGAACCAAAAGGTCACATTTGTTGAGGCTGAGGATTTGACGTTATGGTCTGTTTAAAAGCACCTAATATATTATTTCATTGCTTGCAATACCACTAAAACGGCAGACTATGTTCATTTTATATTCACCTCTTGATCTCTTTGATTTTCTTTGGGTGTCTCTGGTCTGTTCCTTAAGGACGTTCGCGCGAAAATTTTCTAACATTGATTTTTTTCTGAGAATTTCATCATTGAAAGATGATGAATTAGCGATGTCAGAAATGTAAAAAAAATGGGGGGTCACCGACTTCGTTTTGGAGATAACATGCCGGGAAGAACACCCTAAATCTGAAAAATCGGGCCTCGTTACCGAATTAGGCCACAGTGGCTGTAAGTCCAAAAATATTGCAATTGCATCTTTGAAGTGAAATGTTCCCTGCCAAATATGGTTTAAATGGAACTATTAAGTGAATTTAGTCAATTGGTGAGGTTCCTTGAGGAACAAGTTTGCAGTTAGCGACCACAATTTCACGCGCCTTGCAGCTGCAAGATGGCAGGATTCGATGTCTCGTGGACAGAAATCGTGAAATTTTTTTATCTTCCCACATTGATTTTTTGTTCATTTTTGGACAGTGTAGAGATAATTGTAAATAAAATCTGTTTCTGGAAAGAAAAATAGGGGTCACCGTACGTCCAAGATCGTTAAACCCAGGAAAAGCTATAGCAATGGCCATTTGCCCTATCATTTCTTTATTTTATTACTTAGCGCGCGCGCTCACGCATGACGTGGCATGTGAATTTGCGTGCGCAGTAAGGATGCGCAGAAACAATTGGCGCGAACGTCCTTAAGCTCAGCTGCTTCATCTAAATAAACACAATAATTGACACTGATTATAAACATTGCCTTCTACAGTTATGTGACAAAATATGAATTAAAAAATAACCAATTTAGAGTTTACTTTCAAAAACCTATGTTTCCATTAAAGAAATTAGGTCCCCATCTGTTCGTGCTTACTGTTGTTTGTTAATTTGGCGATATCGTACGTGATTTTAATCTCTCAGCATCTCTGCATCTTCGATCAACGTGTTTCAATGGGCGCAATTCCGCAATGACAACTCATTCCAAACCAAGGGAAGACTGGTGCAAATGGTGGACCAAAATGGCGGCAAATTTGAACGTTATTAAAACTCTAACAAAGATTGCATTTTATCCAAATCGCAGAAGTTCATTGGGTGATATATAGAATCAGATAAGAAAATAAAAATTTTGACGATAAAGTATATGTTCAACATGAACGTGCACGTTTGCCTGATAATGAATGCATTAATTAAAAAAGAAAACTGTGTTGAACTCGCTTGTTTGTTCCGGAACTCATGCTAATGGGAAAACGGAACTCACGTTACCCAACAACTCTCGCTATAACGATCTACGGCTTTTTGCCGGCATTTCAAGTAAAAGAAAAGAACAACTGATCAACTTTTGGAAAACACGAAAAGAAGCTGTTTCATGGCTGCAACCGAACTTATGAGAGTCATTTTCTAGCAAACATCTCATGGGATTTTTGTCTTCATGCTTGGTAATGATTTATTGATTTTATGAAAGCTAAGGATAAGCCGTCATGCATCTGCCTTGTATCGACCGTGCGGTTGTTCGTTGGGTAGCGTGGGAATGCTCAATTATGCAGGGGTTTCAATAAAAGCTGGTTACCAGCAGTCTACCGCCGCCTGTAAGGTTTCTTACCGCCGTCTGTTTGGATTTCATTAATGAAGGGCCTGGCAGCCACTTTAGTGGTCAGTCAGCCACCTATTACATCTTCAATGGCCGCTTATAACTAAAGTTATTGAAACCCCTGTTTATGATTGGTTAAAAAAAGCTGAAATGGAAGGATGTCCTTGTCAGTCAAATCGTTTTGTAAGGTTTGTACAGTGCCACAAATGATCCCCAGACTGGAAATGATCCTCAAATTGGACCGCAAATGATCCCGAACCGCAAATGATCCCCGATGTGGACCGCAAATGATCCCGTTGGAAAATGAGGAATGGCATGAATTTGTTCCTCGGGTCGTGGCTTCAATTTTTAACATAAACAGAAGCAGATCATAACTAACCATATTCTATATGGATATACTGTATTCCCATGATAAAGAGTTCTTCGCTCGACATATTATTTAAGTTGACCAATCAGTGCTCATGTCCAGAATTTCTGGCTGCAAGTGGAAGATGCGAACTAAACTGAAGTCAAACTGGCTTAGCTCATTCGCAGAACCAAATGGTCATGAACATGTCACAAATGCTCTTACTGTTGGTATTAACACTTGCTTTTGTAAGAAGTATAATGATGAGGATTTGAAGTCAGATTATTTAACATGAAAATGGCATTCAAACAAAATCTACAAAAGAATTTTATGTCTTAGTTTTGGCAGGATAAGTGACAGGATAAGTTCTGGTTTCTTCAGATCGATGCTGGCCATGCCAATTTCTCCTTCTGTGAGACCACCCCCTTCAATGATAGCTTGAAAACACAAGAATAAGTCGGAAGTTTAGGTAAACCATAGGTAAACCGAAATATTTCATCTTTACTCTTATCTAAAACACTATTCAGAAGGAATGTATTCTATCGTTTGTAGCTGTATAATTTGGTTATGCAGAAATGACAGATTTATTTTTCTGTGCAATGGAAACTGGACCCCCCACCCCATGCCACTCTCTAAGCAAGCTCTTGTTTAGCCATCAGTTTTTCAAGAAGCAATTTTCAAGAAGAACTGATGCAGCCTAGCTATATTGCTGTCAAACATATGCCTTCTTAACTTACCAACCACAACAGAAGAGGTTGGCATTCCAGGAGTGACGCTTGAGATGTCTGGAGTACGAGGTGAACTTTGTGTCCTGTGGGAAGTACTGTTTAAGGTAACAAGACTGGGTCCTGGAGCAGGTTTTCCGAGAGATCCACCTTGAGTCTGTGCTCTTCTGGAACTGTTGAAACCGGAGGTGGAATGCATTTGTTTAGCTGGCTTTTAGTTATCATTTAGTTGTGTCACTAGCTTTAAACAACCGGACAGTGGTGTGATTACAATTATTATTGACTTACTGAGTGAGTGAGTGAGTGGGTTGGTGGGTAGGTTGCTTGGGTACCGTGGGTGGGTGAGTGAGTGAGTGAATGAGTGAGTGAGTGGGTGGGTGGGTGGGTGGGTGGATTGCTGAATGATACCTATTAACAACTTCCAGGTTATCTTCACAATTGAGTAATTCTCTTGAGGATATGCTTGGCCTGGGCAGTTGAAAGCCAGAATCCCCACTGAGAAATGAGCTGGTCGAGGCTGACCCATGTACATCAGGAGCTGTCCCAGATGGGGAAGTGTCCGCCTCAAAGCCTATAAAGTAAGACAAAACTGATTTTTGTCATGATGATGATGAAGTGGAGTACGATTACAAAAGGCTGGTCGCTTCTGATCAGTTTTCTGTTACTTTTTTTTCACTTTTTTACAAAGAACAACATACAGAAAGAACACTTGGGTTGCTAGACAATCGCGGGCCTAGTATCAGTAAGTATAATATTGTTGATGTTTTATTAACCAATAAAATCAAATGGACACTTGCTTTTCACTGCTGGTTACTAAACAACTCACCTTGTGATGGTGTCAAACTTCCATGATGTCGGAGGCGATGCGTGATAAATGAAGCCGATTTCTTGTAACTCTTCTGGCAGCAGTTAACTTCTATCTGATGTTGATTAAAAAAAAAGTGGACATATCGCCGCCAAGACAATTCTTCTGTTTTCTTAGCACAATATCGCCCATCTTTACCTCGGATTTTCGTCCTAACTAAGGCCCTCTGCTTTATTTCTGTAAATAAAATTTCTTCCAGATTTCTTCTTTCATGATCACTTGCTGTTTTTGCTCTTTCCTCAATCCCCAGTTGTTGAGCAGCTAACGAAGACGCATGTTTTCTTGGACTTCGCCAGGGAGCTTTATGGACAAAATTCAGCAATAATTAAGAGCCAAAGACTAATCTAATGAAATTTTCCACTTAGAGCTGGACCAGTCAATCTTGTAGAGGGGGGGGGGGAGTGAAAGAATTTGTAAAAAAAATAATTTGCAGGTCAACCAGATCAGAAAGAAAAAAAATCCTATAAAATGGGTGGCATCTCCTAAATTGTTGTGAAATTGGTACAGGATTTATTGGAGCCAAAACCAATTGTAGACAAATTGCAAGAACGATTGTTTTGATCGTTTCGTTTGTGTATCGGTTAAGCATGTGTCTGTAGACTTGCCGAACCAAACTGCACTTGCTAAAATCATGCTCAGAATTTGTCAGACATTTTGATATAATCATGAAACTGTGTTTGTTTTACAGCATAAATACTACCAAAACAGACTGTTTTTTCGGAGACGCACAAAACAGTTGCCATTGGCAAGAAAGGCGAATGTTTTGGGTACGTGGCAAAACGCATGTGAGCACATTCCTTTGTGCTGTCTAGCTCAGTTTTTCCTTCGCGCTTCTTCTGAATCCTCTCAGTTGTCGATCTTTGGCTTTCGTTGTTATTACAACATGATAAGGATAAAGGTTATCATCTATGCTTTTACCACAGATAAAAAACCTTCCATTTTTACTTAAGGAAAAGCCTGCCATCGCCATGTGATTTCTGGGTTGCGTCAGGAACATGAAGGAATGTGATCATGTGCGCTTACCAGTTGGCGTCAGTTATAGAGCACGTGGGCTTAATAGACCATTTTACAGTTGTCTCCTTAGTGACCTGGCCTTTGAATGGCAGTGAGGCTGCAGGTGACCTTGTTTGATACAGACCTCACTGCCTTTGTTGTGTAAATCAAGTTTTTCTTATGCTAACTAGGTGGCATTTAAATGATAATAGCAGAGAGGTCTGTATCAAAGCAAGGTCACCCCCAGCCTCACTTCCATTCATGGCCAGGTAACTAAGCACACAACTGTAAAACACGTTTCTCGACAGCAGCAACTGTTTTGTGCATCTCCGAAAAAAACAGTCTACCTGTTTCAGTAGTACTTTCAAAAATAATTTCAGAACCATCTTCGAAATATCAGAACTGCTCTAGGAAAGAATGGATAGAATAAAATATTGTTCAGTTATATGCTGGCCAACTGACAAACTGAGTATGATGTGTTTATGATAACCAGTAGGGAAAGACACTGACCCAATCTCTCCCCGACCCGACTCCGTAAAAACTAAATTCTTATACTAAGACGTTCTGAGGTAAGATGGGTCTGTTATCTTACTATGAGATTTATAGTCATCTTAAGTAAAGACATATTTCCATCTTACTTTAGATGATAAAGTCTTAAAATCAGACCTCTGAGGTTAGAGGAAATTTAATCTTAAAATAAGACTGGAAATAACTTAAACAAGATCTTTCAAATCTTAACTTAAGATTGAAAATTGGTTTATACCAGAACTCTTATATTGAGACGCTTATCGACTTAATTTAAGATTTAAAACTAAGAAAATGTCTTCAAAAATGCAACCTCTCCCAGAAAATTACACCAAGGACACAAAATTGACGTTACTATAGAACCATTTTTCCAAGTTTATTGTGCTGAATAAATCATTCCTTTACTTTGCGTCACTCTTTCATTATTTAAGCATATCTATTTTATACCACAGGGCGCCTACACAATCTGTCTGGGTAGCTGATTGTTATTTTATAGTAAATGTACTAGATTTACCGTTTGCCTCACCTATAGTCGTCATATATCGCTAACTGTGTATGAAAATCAATGATAAATAAACGTTGAATTAAGGGGGCAAGTTTCTAAAGAAACTGTGGTGCTGCGTCGGTGGGAGTATTGCAAGATAATTTGGTTTTATCAACTGGGTTGATAATGTGAATTGTCCACCGTAAAGAGATTCGGAAGCTGACGTTTCGAGCGCTAGCCCTTCGTCGGAGCGAATCCCTTCGTCGGAGCGAATTACCTTGCCTGTGGTGTATAGTCGTCCTTTCGTCTCAAAAGCGGTTTTTAAAGCGATTTTGAATGAATTTGAGTTCGCCGTTGACTGTTCTTTATAATAGAGAGACAAGGGTGGAAACCTTGTTTTGAAAGCGTTCCAGCGCCGGGGCGATTTTTTCCCCCAAAATCGCATCGCTTTGCTTTCAAACGTCGCAGCATAAAGGTCAAAAGATTCACGATTCTTCTCGTACCTTCCAATCGAAAATCCATCCAAACGGCCCGGAGCTAGCCCTCGAAGAAAATCAAAATCCCACAGTATTCGAGCGACTGTAATGCGTAGCAAGATCTACGTCAGCCACAAACCGTCACGCTGATTTGCCCCATTCTGATTGGACGACGTTCGAACGTCGTCCAATCAGAATGGAGACGGTTTGTGGCTGGCATAGGTTTCGCGCGAGAATACGAAGCAACAAAGGGAAGAAATTATGGCGGACTCTTTGCCTATTTTACTTGCTTTGGAGTTGTTCCACGACCCCTGAAGTTACTGAAAACAAGCGGTGTATTAGGCGAGGACGACGACATATCGTTGTTCATGTAGCAAGCTCTCGCAAGCGTAGGAATTGAAATCGAGTCCGCAAGCTCTTCACTCGCGCTGTCATGCCAACCGGAAGGATACCACTTGGAAACGGATCTGGGCGAGCTGCCATCCTACCCTCAAAGAAAGTTTTAGCTTTCCTTTGGAGTATGGTCAACCAAGAGCCTGCTCGAGCAGTTGACAGACAGGTTCGACTAGAAGCTCCCGCCATGTTGTTCGATTTCCGGGCTCGGATCGAGAAACTGGCCCGAGTAGGAATGGTCGAATGGAACAGAATTTTCCGGTTATTCCGATTTTTCGGAATTTTACAGTCAACCTCCCGAGGTACACCCAAATTCCGGAAAATGTCTGTTGCATTCGCTCTTCTACCCGGAATTTCAGGAATTTTTGGTCGAATGGAAAGCGCCACTCATTTTTCGTCAATTCGACAGCTTTACATGCAGCATGCAAGCATCCTAGACTCAGTCACTGTGTGAGAAACTTCGGGATTGCCCCACTTCTGCAGCTGACATCCGAAGCCTTCTTGAATGCAGAACTCTTGTGTGGAGAAAAGTTGAGTCGTTGAATTTGAGTGAATATCAAATCCAGAATCCACCGGGAATAGCTTTCTATAGAAAGCTATTCCCAGGTTAAGCGGTTATCTCATCATTCAACCGTAAGACGTGCTCCCGCTTAATTAATATGCTATCATCTTGACAACCTGTTCAGCGTCTTAAAATAAAGTTAAGATCAAATATCATCTTAATATAATATCCTTTTTCTCAAATTAAGTTAGAAGCGTCTTGGACAAGAGCCGCGAAATCTTAAGTGAGATATGTACGTCTTGCAATAAGATATGCCCACCGTCTAAAATTAAGACCTTCATTCCTCTTACGATTTACCAAGTCACTTTTAGTCTTAAAGTAAGACGATTAAAAATGCTATCATTAAATTTAAGATGAATTTGTCTTAATCAAAAAAGTCAGATCTTATAATAAGATGACTTTATCTTATTTTAGGAGTACCTTTATCTTACTCAAGAAGATTTTAATCTTAATGTAAGATTTTAGTTTTTACGGAGGAGTCTTACCTGCTTTGCCTTCCACTTGCATTGGGTTCTGCATATAGATGACGGAGATTACAGGAGTGAGTCAACGAGCCACACATACATATTAAATACATTCTCCTGAGCTCTGTTACATCTATTAGTGGGTAAGTACATTGCGAAGGGCTTCCAAGTGAAATAACATATCATAAACTGTGAATAAAAGCAAGTATTCGCCGGGATTTCTGAACCAGTTGGTGCCATTTAGATCACCGTGCGCAAGCGAAAAAGTTCCACAAACGCGACAAAATTGCTCCGATTTCAACGGACACACATTTCGAGGCGATTAAATTTGATTTAAGACAAGTAAAGTACAAAAAGAAAACAAAATACTTACTTTGCGGCGGGAATTTTCGAAATTTTCGGCCGTTACAGGTGATCAAGCTGGATAACTCATAAATACGCCGATTTGCCTTCTGGGATACAAAGTTTCCGTGGTGGGGGAGCGGAGGGTGGGGATATTTTATTCTTTGCTCACAAATATTGCTACGCAACATTTGAGATCGTTATCGGTATCTAATAAGATAATCTGAGAAAAATTATTACTTTCAATTTTTGGGAAACTCAAGTGTACTATGATAAATATAAAAACGTTACACTGGTTGAGAAAAGCTATAAAAAAATCTTTAAAAACCCAACGTAACCTTCTTCAGGGACTATAAAAAATATAACCGGAAGGGACGAGCTGGTTTACAATCAGAGGACTGTATCTTTCGATAAATGAGTTTATTCCTTTCAAAATCTCTTCTACAACGTTACACTCTCGATACCTATTCCGTTCTGAATAAAACTATTACGCTAATGGCTTTTACATTCCATGGAATTTAATTACAACAATACTGCGGTTATATTCTTGAGTCAATAAACCCTATTGTATATCATTGCCCTAAAATTAACTTATAATTATTCTTAGTAGTACGTGACCTATTTCTTATACAATCTATAGCTAAGCGTCACGCTATAGCGTGAACAATTTGAGTTGCGTGATATGGCAATTTAACTATTATCAGACAAGCGGTTTGCAAAGTAGCCTCCCACGCGGACGTACCCTGCGAGCAGTTGGTTTCTCCTACGCCGTTTGGCGTAGGAGAAACCAACTGCTCGCAGGGTAACGCGGACGCTCTTAGGACTCGTCACGCGTTCCAATCAGCATTGATTCATTGTGACAAGTATAGCCAATCACATACTACGAAACAATGGCAATCGTAACCCGTGGAGATATTTCCGCGAAACGATCGCCAAAAAAATTCATCATATTCCATGTTCTCATTGTATGTCTATCCATGGTTGTAACTCCTAAGAAGGTTGTTCAGAGCGATTTATTCTGTTTTCTTTGTGCCTCTACCTTGGGTAAAGACAGAGTTCGAATTTTTGGAAAACGTTCAGTGGATATTCCTGGTCTTATCAAAAGTGCTGTTTACATCGACGTGACAGAATTTTCCTTGTCGAAACTTGATGTCCTGGCAGCCAAGCATGATCAACCGCTCAAAGATGCAAAGGAAACTATAACAGCAGAGAATTCCAAGCTGAAAGAGCTCAAGGAACAAGCAGCCGGAGTTGCACATGTATGCTCTGACACATGTTTAGAGCAATGCTTGCAAGGTCAAGTTTCGTCACAAGCAAAGGAATCTGTGAAGCAGCACCAAATGGCTTGCCACCCTGGCTTTACAATTGCATTTGACAACATTGATTTGGAAATAAATGCAAAGAACATGACGATGTGCAAACAAAATAGAGATGTTCACTGGGTGAATCATAAGATGTTTGTCAACAGGGTATCAGGCAATTCTCTGGCACATGAGGGCCCACGGTGTGACTTATCGCTAGTCTCTAATTGTAGATTTTGCCTAGTGTAATTGATTTGCAAAGGCAAAGATTCAACTACATTGTTCTTGTATCAAGAGTGTTAGTGGAATATTTTGATGCACTCAAGCCGTTAAAGGATGTCTGCATACAGCACATTCCCCATAAGTATAGCAACCAGATGTCTGAGAAGTCTAACAAGGTAAAAATATTTTTTGTAAGAAACACATGATGCAACTCTACAGTAATATTGGTGGTCTGCGTGTCAAGTAAAAATGAAGATCCCTATTTATCAACTGCTGCGTAATAAATTATTTTTGCATTGTAAATTACCTTTCTGGAGGAGTGTGGAACTGAAGCAGTACAGAGATTAATGGTAAAGAGTGCTTGTCAAGTGTTGTGATGGATTAGAAATAAACAAAAGTGCAATATCTAAGGATTTTATTTCTTGTTAGATCATTTACATTTTCAATCCTCAGTATTTTTAGTTTTTTTTTTAGTGTGGGGGGGAGGGGTCATTTATTTAAATTCAGCAAACCCTACTACACCCTAATGCCTCAAGTGCATTACAGCTATAGCTTCAAATTAATTATACACACAGCCCCGATATCAGAATGCAACTTCTTTGTACTGGAAACATATAGTTATTGTCGAAATGCTCAAGAGAAATTTCTTATGAATAATAATTTTGATTCATTGCTACAAATCCTTGATTGTCAGGTTCCTCTTGGTATAATCTTCAAGAATGAGAATGTCAATGAGGATATGCTTGCCATCCTTCAACAATTTAATTCGTATTTGCCAAGAGATGGTAATGGAGAGATTGATCCCTAACTCTTCTGTGGTGACCAATTACAACTGTAACAGTGGAACGCTCAGTTAATGTTGTCGCATCTGTTGCCAATGGCTACTCTGCTGAAGATCGCCTGGAAGGCATGAATTTTCAAATTGGGGACTGGCATGCTGCTGTTAAAATCTTGTCGGTGGGTTATTAATATTGCTGCTTACTGCATATGCAGGGCTGCCATTAAGAGGCGAGGGCCGGGATACTTAGAATGTGGCCACCGGCTACTTTTATAGGAAAATTGAAAAAACTAGAGCCAAAAGAAATTCTTAGCTGTTTGATTCCATGCTACTTGTTGTATTTATGCAGCAACTTGAAATATTTGTGGCAGCCCGGACAGGTATACTGAAGTTTGCATTTAATATGCCCCAGTGTGAGATCATCGCAGATGAGCAAATTTTGGGGAAAAGGAAATACTAGGACTGTTGCAAATTGGAAATGTTAAGGGGCTCACACTGTGTGTGCGTTAAGTGGGAGGGGGGCTGTAATCCAATGCATTGAGTATTGAGGCAATTGTTGAAAAGGTCAAAGTTCTTGTCAGAATAACACAGTACCAAATAACAATTACAAAATGTCTTTTTGACTAGGGTCTCTCTACAACCCCCTCCCCCCTTAATTTATGAAGGGATGAAATTCCTTTAGTCAGCTTTTCACCTCCAGTATTTCACCAATTTTCCAGTAAACTGCTTAAAACTTTTGTTTAGAGTGGGACTATTCAATAGTGCTATGTTTGTGCTGATCATTATTATTACATGTATCATTTTTTTTTGGCAGCTAATCTTTAAACGATTCTTTTCCGGGAAATCAGAGACTGATTGCAGCACTCTTTATTCAGACAGGACACTGATAAACCGTTGAAACGTCAAAGCTGAGCCACAAACTGCCTATCGTGCTGACGGGGACTTTTTGGTCCTTGTTGTGAAGTCAAGGGTATTGTTGCGGCCATGGAAGAACTTGGGTTTCCAGGAAAATCTAGCTAGCCCACCAAGTGCCCTATCCCTGAGAATTTAATGAATGAAAGCAAAATTGCCAAGTTGCAGTTCTTGCATAAAGCTGCATCACTACTGGTTGACAGGTTTGTCTTGGATAACCATTCACTCAATAGTCTACTTGATGAGATCCTAACTGCCCAACAAACTCAAGATGCCAGCAACAACCAACCCTTAACTGTTGATGGCCGGTTTCCATGCAGGTTTCCTGGGTGTCAGCGTTCATTCAAGTTTGATGGTGCAAGTCGCAGGAAACATGAGCAGACACATCATCCATCATCAGCCAGTGATGATTCTCCGCAATCTATATCAGCACCAGAAGATTCAGCCTCTTCTGAAGATTCAAGCAAGACCAAGGATGATGATGTTTACAGTTACAATTGTGCCCTGCTAACAGATGGTCTGTTCTTCCTGAACTTCTTGGATGCCATTAGTGAAGGGGATGGCCAAAGATTGATGAGACAATATAAATACATGCTTCTTTACTGCAGGTCAGATGGCCAACACAGTACCAAGTATGCACTGGAATGTCTCTATCAATCATTTTGTGTTACCTCCCTTTTGTCCCCAAGAGACTGTGAAAGATTTGTCTGGAACAGAACTGTGAACAACAGAGGAGGCAGAGGCAATAACATCCCACATGATTTGGAGGTTGAGCATAGTAACCGGTTCAGCAAAGAGGGAATAAAGAATGTTGGCCCAAATATTTCAGAAAAGGCAGTGCAGCGAATTTCCAATTCTGAAAGTGGGACAAGATCAATGTTAGATGGTGTCGATGGCAGCATCAGTCGATCACGTGGGTCTGGACAGCACACCAGCAGCTCAACAGAAAAAGACCTTGATGAATTAATCAAGCATGCAGTGCAAACAGAGGTGTTTGCTAGAAAGCCTTTTTGACAGTATGATCATTTCAAAAACTTTGAAAGAGACCCTTTCAAGAACCTTGACTTGTCTGCGTTGTACTCCTGGATTAACCAGCACAAAAGAAACATTTGCCGTGGTAACAAGGCGCGGTGATTAAGTCATCAGCATATTCCATTTGGGTTCTGTAAATGGTAACATTAACAGAAAACTAGGAGATAAGTTACTTTGAATTTATGAGATGGCACTTGACAACTTTTCAAAAAGGAGCTGTTAATCCCGGGTGGGGACATCTGAAGTATAAGCTGAGGAACAAGCTTTTTATTGTGTGTCATATTTGCCTTGTCTTCTGTTCATGTTATCCTTCACTGAACACTGAATTGACAGGATAATTTACTTGTATTGCTAAGAGTGTTGGTTTTAGTTACTGCTATTAAGAGACAATTCAGGTGTGTGTGATCCATGAAACACAATACAATTGAATTTTATTATTAATTTTAACATAAGAGAATGCCCCTTTAGGGTTATTTTTTTTACATATTTATTGTTAAGATTATTTTTGTATAATTTAATTGTTTCATTTGTCATGTTGTTTGACAACAATCAATATTGTCACCATTTTGGGAAAGAAGCATTCACATACATGTACATGTAGCAAGTTATTATTAGTGGGGTTTGCTTGGAAATAACAATGTTAATTAAGGAAGTAGTGGTGTCACAAAGGCCACTGTAAATGCATGAGAAATAAATGTTCATTCCTTGGTCCATAGAGGCTTTAAACCAAGGCAGAGGTATAAGTGTTAAGTTGCTGTTCACACTGAGGTAATTTTGACATACATACATGTATAAACCTGAGTTTTACCCAATGTAAAAGTTACTAGACGACTAATTTTATCAGTATCTATCCAAACATGTAGCTGTTTGCTGGTTCACGGGTAAAGACGAAAAAAAAGAAAAGGATTTGCACACTGGGCGTGTTCCTGAATCCCACACCATTTAAGTGTGTGAAGTAATTGTTTCTCAATAGCTACATCACATGTATTGCTCATAGATAACTAAGTTTTTTGATAATTACTGCCACTCAGTGTATGTAATAAAGACCAATAGTATTAATCTGTTTTAATATTTATCATGTCATGTCTCTGTTGGGGAGCGGGGTGAGGGTATTGCAGCTTGGATAGTCTGGCAATTTTTACTTAATTTATTATTAACTATTGGAACATGATATTTTTCCCAATTTATTTTATGGTCTTGATTTGGTCATGTTATGAAAAAAAAACAAGCAAATTTGAGCTCCCATTTTGTATCTTTTAATAATATTCGCATTCGCAGAATCACCCCTACTCACCAAGGAAATTTTGTTAGAAATTCTGGTTAACCCTTTCACTCCCAAGGGGTCCCCCTTTGACGGGTAAAATCGTCTGGCGTTAGACAGAGTAAAATCTTTCTAGTCACTCTTGGGAGTGAAAGGGTTAAGGGAGATAGTTTTTTAATGGACATTTTTAACCTTAAGAATGAGCAAAACTAGAATTGTCACAGGGGTGATAGGGAAAATGCTTGCTTTAGGAATAATTAATACACTTGACTTGAAGTCACCTTTCTTAGTCAGCAATTAAAAGCTGTTTAGGTGAATCTAATGCAGCTCCGGGAACATCACAACCGCCAGAATTATCTTGAGAAACATCAATACATGTGGTGTTTTCAAGTTCAGAGAGAGAAATGTTCTCAATAGCCAGTTCAAATAGAGAATCATCATTCAGCAAATCATCCCAGTGTTCATTTACATCATCATCACAATTAAAATCATCGTGGAATTCATAATCATCAAAGTCATGAATGTCCATGTCACAGATATCTCCATAGACTTCACCAATGAACTCCAAAATTTTAAATGCATGCCTCATGTCCCAGATTTCAACATGTGAGCAGATGTCTTCTACTGTAAACAATTTATTCACATGCTCCAAAACTTGTGAATCGAAGAAGAACCTGGGGTTTTGTTAAGCTTTTAACTAGTTCACCATTGGATTTTGCAATTAAGTCCAGAACCAGTGTCCGGTGGTAAGAGTACAAAAGTCCGGTGGTAAGAGTACAAAAGTCCTCTAAGGGCAGTCCATTGTGCCACAGTTCCCTGTCTTGTCCTTGAGCAATTATTTTTGCTTTCAATTGTTCTAGTACCAGGGAATGTTGTGAGCTGTCCACAGTCCGATGCACCACATTCACATTTGATTGCACAGTTGTCACAACACATGACATGTGCATAGGATGGGGAAGACTGACAGTTGATCATGTGTCAAACTTCTACATTTTGTACAATCCCTTGTTTTGAGATAATTTTTCATGTCATTGTCTACATGGTTTAGAAATAAGCCTTTGTAAATGACATATGCCACACTCTGCTTTCCGTCTCTTCCTGCACGGCCAGTCTCTTGAATGTAGGCCTCAATGTTTTTTGATGGCCCAAAATGTATGGTGTGATAAACACCCTTGCAATCCACGCCCATTCCGAAGACAATAGTAGCCACCAATATTCTCACTGGGGAATCTTCCTTTTGAAAAGCGCCTAAGAGGGCTTCTTTGTTCTGATCTGGGGTGCAAGAATGTAACATCTCCAGAAAAAATTTCTTCATGTCTTTTGTACTGTCAGCATACAGTTTGTCACCAAGCATTCCTCTTAATGTTGAATAAATTGTGTCACATTGCTTTATTGTTTGACAATAAATAATTGTCCGAGTGGCATTGATTTTCTCCTTTGTTATTTCATCCACCAGCCACTGAAAATATTTTTCGATCGGCTTGTCATTTCCCATGTAAAGGACAGAGTAGGCAATGTTTGTCTTGCTCGGACTTTCAGAAATAACATGAGAATTTTTCATTAACAATACCTCTGTGATGGTTTCTCGGGTGGAACTTGTGGCTGTAGCAGTTAGAGCTAAGATATTCACTGTCGGAGCAAGTGATCTTAATTCGTGTAACTCTGAATACGTTTCTCGAAAGGTAGCCATTTTACTGTTGTTTGAAGTGCCCCTAAAGAGTAAATAAAAATAAAAATCTACTTAAAGCACATAGAGTCGAAATTATGATCTAAGTTTAAGCTTCCAGTTCAGCAGATTTTTATGTTTTAAGTTGAGCTTTAAGATGCATGCCACGGGCGTTCGGAAATAGAAATGGGCAATCATGAATCGTACATAAATAATAATATTATGCTTACCATTGCTTTATTACGTGAGCTTCGTCCACGGCAATTGCACAAAGCTTCGACCTGTAAATTTCGCTGGACAGCACTTAGCTTTTCTCCAGCGTTCATTTTTTAACCATGCTTTCGGACTTCCATAAACCATTGAAAATCTTCCTTCAATAACACCCTTTGCATTTTCTTCAGTCATTTCACTGAGAGAAGCGGCAAGAATTCCAAGATTTGCCAGTTTGTCCACCTGGTCTTTCATAAGATTTACAAGGGGCGAAACCACGACAACGATATGGCCAGCAGCTTCAAGAATTGAATCGTAAACAAACGGTAGAGCTTGGTAAATGAGTGACTTCCCGTAACCAGTGGGAAGGTTGACAAACACCAGTTTTCTTCTGCACAAACTGCACTATGGCATCTTTTTGATACGTATTCAACTCCCTAATACCAAACATTTCGCACACATGGCCAAAAACCTCATTTAAGTCCGCCATCTTGTCGCGCGTAATATTTTTAATAACAAACACGAGTTTATCCTAAGTTGGAAAACGGCTTCTGATTGGTCCGCAGTCAGTATACGAACGGAAGTGGCTGTTCGTATCAGCAGACGTTCGTGGGGAAGGAACGCGTGACGAGCCCCTAAGAGCGTCTGCGTGGGAGGCTATTTGCAAAGCCACACCAAGAGAGATCGAGAAAATAAAGCAACAGGTGAGCAATGTATTCAAATCGAATGGGCTTAAAATCACGATCGAAACAAACAAAAAAAAACGTTCACTTCCTAGACGTAACCTTCGACCTCACGAGTGAAACCTACAAACTATTCATGAAACCCAACAATAAATTGCTGTATGTCAACAGACAGAGCAACCACCCACCAGTACTACTAAAGAATATCCCAGAGAACATAAACAAGAGACTGACAAGCATCTCATCCAGCGCAGAAGTTTTCGAGGAAGCCATCCCCCCATACCAAAAAGCACTAGATGAAAGCGGATACAGCTACAAACTAACATACAACCCACAACCCACCCTAACACCGACGAGAAACTGCAAGAGAAATCGCCAAAGGAAAATCACTTTGGTTACTGTAGTATGTTTTACTTTTTCTGGTCTATTTCAATTCTTTAGAATGAGAATGTGTTGCGTGAAGCCACATCTGAACAATACTATCAGACCAGTCGCCAACCAGACAGAATTGCCCCACACAGGGTAAATTTCGGCTACTAGATTAGCAACAAACGACTTCAGATAGTTTTCGATTCATTTCTTAATTGCGCGACAGTGAAAATGATCTATTGATACGTTCTGCCTCGCAATGTAATCTGAGACAACAGCTGAAAATCATGCCACTCTTTATTTTTGGTGTGAAATGCAAATGACAACCCTTCAAGTGACATATCGGACACTTCCTACCAATCATAGCCTCCCACGCAGACGTTCTTAGGCTTGTCACGCGTTCGAAGGGCAAATTCAAGGAAAATGGTTTGAGTTTGAAATAACGGGGAGTTCGAAATAACTGGGTTCGATTACATGTAGCTGGTCCAACTGCATTGGAAAACAAACTTCATCATTCAGGTAATTGAATGTTACCAGGACGTAACATGTCGATCAAAGTCGATCATCGAAAACGTAGTCGATAAGTCGAGAATACTCTATATTTGTCGATATTTGTCTTTCGACAAGTTTAATTTGTCGATAAAAGTCGATAATCACAAGATTTTCAACTGGTTATCGATTTTATCGACAAAAATGCAGACACCTTTTTTCAATCGGCCACGAAATTGTAAACAGCTTTAAAGTAAATCCGTATGGCAATAAAGTCGATCAAAGTCGATAATCACAAAAAAATTGTGTGATCGATTTTTATCGACATCCGATATTTGTCGATTGACTAGTCGACAACGATCGACTTTTGTCGACTATCGAAATTATCGACATGTTACGTCCTGATGTTACTCTGTGTACAGTAAAATGTGTTAAATCGGGAGGTAAGTCTATAAAGGATTTTGGATTTTCATCCCTTTAAAGTTATATGATAAACTCTAATAAGCTACCTGTGAGCCTAGCCAAGTTTTAAGCTTGACTGATCGATAAAAATATGTCAGATTCACAAAGCAACTTAGTCAAGTATCTGCACTGCACAAGTGGCCCCCCTGGATCATACTTTCTACCACAGGATTCGTCAAAGCACCTCTCATCAACAGCATCATCATCGGCTGAACTTTTACCCATAAGAAGTGAGAGGATGAAGATTGATTGGCAAACCACGAAAAGCTGGCTACCATCCGCCATTTTCGAAGTAAATTTCCCAGAGTGCCTTGCCAAATATATAGTGCGTGGGGTAAATAAGGCGCGGTTACTAAGTAGCGCCTTGTTGTTTTCATCGATTTCATCGAACTGCAGCAGGTTTTAGTTTAGAAATATTAATATGGACAGAACGGCTCTTTTCAAAGCAACTGTGAAAACTATATAGACCAAAAATAAGGCCCTAGGTGTTAAAGAGGCGACCAGGGACATTTTAGGCTCGAAAAGACAAAAGAGTGAATTTGGAACACGAGCAAAAGATGTGGTAAGATGCGAGCTCATAATTACGTACGTCTCGTTTGTGCTCATAATGTAGGCTAAAACATATACTTTTCAAGTGTAAAGTCCCATAATTGTAGATAGTACAAATACTCATATTCTATAATACAAACACCTCTTATTGTATT
>CAXHUQ010001426.1:12500-31640 GCA_964020085.1 Micromussa lordhowensis | reverse complement strand
ACACAACAGTTCCCGCGCAAACACTTTCCCATCGATTGTCTTAAAATTTCAAAGTATTATATTTCCGTGTCTTTTTACCTTTTAGCCACAAAATTTATACAAGTTGTTTGTCTGTGTCGAAGTTTACAGTGTGTATAATGTCATTTTCGTACGTTCAATTGGTCATTACTGCGCATGTGCTGCATTTTTCAATAAACATTTCCCCATACATTCTCTTCAAATTTCAAAGTATTATATTTTCGTGTGTTTTTACTTTTTAACCACAAAATTTATACAAGTTGTTTGCCTGTGTCTAAGTTTACAGTGTGCACAATTTCATGTTCGTACGTTCAATTGGTAGTTACTGCGCATGCTCTAAACATCGTAATTTTCCAATACATTGTCTTAAAATTTCAAAATACTGCCTTTTCATGTGTTTTTAACGTTTTACTACAAAATTTACACAAGTTGTTTGTTTCTGTCTAAGTTTACAGTGTGCACAATTTGAGGCGCGTACGTTGAATTTGTCGTTACTGCGCATGTACCGAATTTTTTCATACATTTCTTCTTATTTTACGATAGTCGTAACTTTGAAAATCGTAGAGCAATTGACAAATGCTTTGAAACAGAAAAACTGTGCATGATATTTACCTATTCAATATACGCAGAAGTTGTCACTGTCTTTGATAAAGTACTGCGCATGCCCTAAATATCGTCAAGTTTTCATAAGACATTTTCAGAATGCTCTATCTTCCTCATTTTTTAAAGTTTGACAACAAAATTCCCAGTACTTGTTTAGAACTGTTCATCGTTATCGCCTGCCTAATATGAAGTGCTTAAGTTAAATATTTCACAAGGAAAGTTACTCGCGTGTTTCAAAGTAGGACACTTAGACGTATTCCATGATAAGCAAAACATGACTATTCGAAGCGCGTTTTTTCTATGATACAATTACCAATTGAATTTTGTAAACCGGTCATATAACGCATAGTTATATACTTTAGAAGAATTCAGAGCGATTTCTAGTAACAATCCAAAGGACAGGACACACAGACAGAACGTGTACCATCATTTCACAAGTGCGAAACTTTACCTTATAACTGAGCACTTGTTTAAATATCGCTGTTCAACATTTCAGTATTAGGACCTTCTGTTGTACGTTTTCTTGTTAGTCACCTGTACGAAGGTAAGAAAAAAAAAGCGGGCATTTTAAGCTTTCGGATGAAAATATTTTAGCGTCAATATTGTCCGCTTTTCATCCAGGAACGTTTTTAACCGCAGAATAAGGTACCTTTTCCGCGCTTTTAAAGAGATCGCTAAAAATTAATGCGGAAAGTTAAATTTTCTGCTCTTTTCAAGTGGAAGAGTTGATCTTTTTCTAGAAAAGTAGAATTGCTGGAACCTTTCACTGAGTCCATAGCCCTCACTCAACACCTTTTTAGCGTATTTAGTATTCTCTTCGTTCGAATCCAACGACTTCAAATCACCGACTTCGAAGCGATATATCTCTTTAGAGTTAATAGCTACTATACATCGGCAAAGACTAAATATGTTTCTTAGCAATCCATCTTTATTGTGTTAAAATTTCAGAAAAATCGAACGAAACCAGAGTTAATTAGAATTTTTTTTGTGAGTCCACTATGACTTCCCTTGTGGACTAACAAAATACGCAGCGGTCAGTCATAGAATGATTCCGGCAATTCTGCTTTTTTTACAAAAAGATCAACTCTGCTAATTGAAAAGAGCAGAAAAATAAACTTTCTGCATTTATTTCTCATAGAACAAATGCAAAATTGTTACCTTATTTGTTAATGCGAGTCGATTAGTTGAAAAGTTAAAAAAGGTACCTTTTAAGAAAAAAAAAAGATTTTTAACCGCAGAATAAGGTACCTTTTCCGCGCTTTTAAAGAGATCGCTTCAACCTGAAAAAAGGGTACCTTTTTCGCGCTTTAAAGCTTTGTTTGGTAAAGTGAGAAATGCATGAAAAGTGGACAATATTGGCTTCAAAATATTTGCACTCGAAAGCTTAAAATACCCGCCTTACATAACAGAAAGCGACGTTTCGGTCAAAAAAAAAGCTAGAATTATTGCCTGAGAGCTGACAATTGAATTCTTCCCACTCCACAAGAGCTGGATCCTTTGCTAGTTTCCAGCTCTCCTGGGTTAGAGGCCTCAAAAAGGGATATGGGAACGAGAATGAAAAAATTCCCGTCAGCCATTTCGTCAATGGATCTCTGTTTTGACCGAATGACCACGAAAAACTCTGTGAACTTCGATCTTTTTCACCTCTTCCCTCGGCGCCATGCAGTCCATCGTTTCCTACCGGCTGACTTCTTCAGACGAGTCGAGCTCAGATGAATCCGATATTCAGCTCCAAACGCCTTCTAAGAGGCCACGCACGAGCAATTTCATGTTGCAGACAGAAACAGACGTTGATTGCGACGATCTGATCGAAGAAGGAGCAACCACGTGCACAGAAGAAACGACAGCAGAAGAATCACCAGAAAAACCAGAAGAATCACCAGAAAATCCAGAAGAATCAACAGAAGAAAAACCAGAAGAATCAACAGAAGAAGAAAGCAACTGCGTCGTACCCATGACCGAATTCAAACTTCGCAAACAGTCATATGCATTGGACATTGGACAATTGCCGCTGGAAATGCAGACATTTCTGCGCGAACTGAAAACCTTCTTCACTCGTCCAGTCCAGCTGGAAAGACAAGCAAGACCTTTGGCAACATCGACATACCAGAAAACCCAGGAAAGAATATTATGTGAGTTTATTGTCTGAGTTATTTCGCTCGCACAGTGTTGTTCAATAATTTAACGATTTTACGATGTGCAAACGAATTGATTTTCCCTTTTCATGCCCTTAGGCTTTCTTGGATTCTTGAGGTCTCGCCCTGGTGTGATACTGCAACCCGACGTCTTCCTACGTCAGTCTCTGTTGGAATCTTATCTGGATTTTCTCAAGGTGACGTGTAATGAATTTTTTGACGTTTGCGTGGGAACTGGGCCGAAATTGAGCGGCCATGTTGTGACGTGTCATTTATGTTTCTAGTTTTGAAATCCATTTGTAAACATCTGCTCAAAGGAGACTAAAGTCTTCAGAAAGATTGTGTTTTCTGAACGGAAACTACCACAGTTTCCGTTATAAAAATTTGTGGAATCAGTTCATACTGTAAAGTTCAACGAACGTTTCAGCCTGAAATTTGCACGCCAGACACAGTCGTGTTTCAGGGTATATCGATTACAGTATCTGATGCGTGAATTCATCTTATTGACTGCAGAATTTGTTTTCCTGCAAGTACGTGAGGTCAAAATTTCACTTCTAAAAAGTGATATTTACAACTATTGTTATTCTTGTTAAAACCGTACTTCCCGGTGTACGAGTCGAGCCCTGCATTTTTTTGACCACAAAATTGAGCTTGTAACAGTTTAAGGCATGTTTACTGAACAAAAATATTTTTTTTTAGTCGTGGATACGCGGAGCGTAGAAACGACTAATTGTTAGGGGGCAGAATATGTGTCACTCGCTCAGATGTAAACAAATCAATATGTCGACGGTAAACCAATTGATATTGACTTTTCCAAACTTTGCGGAATGCCCAATTCTACCATCGAGATTACCGTGGAAGAAAATTCTGAACTTATTTACCACTGACAGTGATCAGCATTAGAAAAAATTTTATCTCAAAACCAGAAATATGTGTATATGTAAACCAGTTGGAATCACTCGTGCAAAAGGGTGAAAGTTGTATTTTGCTCTTGATTGTGTTTGTTTTCAAAACAAGAACTGCGAAACATAAAAGGGCCGCTCAAGTGTCAGTTGTCTTTGATGATGAACTTGTACATGTTGTTCAATATGAAGTGTAAGAAATGAAATCATAGCTATTGTGCTTCAAGGGCAAAGTTATTTACTTCAGGTGATATCGACTTAGACCCGGAACCTATTGTTACTCAGGGAAATAATCCAAACAATCTTATTGCATTGTTACAATTTCGATTTGCACAACATGGGATTAGCTGTAATTGTTCCGTCACCTGTAACAATTTTCCGTACACAGCTTTTTTTTCTTATTTGATTTTTCTAAATTTAAGAAATACTTGTTGCTTGTAAACATTCCAGTTCTTCAAGGTTTTCTTTCGACGGGTCATTTTCGCAATTTTTGGTACAGCTCTGTAATTTTTCATCCAAATCTTGGACCTTGGCTTTGCTGCTGTGGCCTTTTTCTTTGCTGTACTTGATAGTTATTTTCAAGTTTCAAGTTCAAGTTCAAGTTTATTATTAAATCAACAAAATTTTACAAAAACAACGCTAACCCGCAAATAGCTGAGGCTAATCTAGGCGGGTAGCGAGTAAGACTGTTTAAAGAGTAAATCAAATGTTAGTGTTACATACCAGTAAAGAGATGAAACAAATGCACGTCTAGCAAATAAATAAATAAATAAATAAATAAGTAGGTAAATAAGTAGGTAAATGAATAAATGGATGAAATAGAAATCGCAATTAGACAAAGCTATTTTGAGTATTTATTTTGAAATTTATCGATTAGAAAAGATGTGCCAACATAATCGTCCTCTTCCATTAAAGCTTGTTAGTTATTGTTTTCGACTGACTGTTCAGGGCTACTTCCTGAATCTTGATAAACAGTGTAATGCTTTTTTTCTCTCTCTCTCTCTCTCTCTCCTTTTGCAGGACCAACGAAATTTGTCAGCTGCCACCATATCCAACCACTGCTCTTCGCTTCTGTATCCTGCGAAATTCCTTCACCGGGAGAGCGCACCCGTTTACCAGGACATCCCTGTCATTAAGCAGCTAAGAACACAGGCAACACTTCTACAGCGTCAAGGCGATGTCGAACGTCCTCAAACTAAGGAAGAGCTGACGCTTCTGAACCGTTGGCTTGACTGGTAAGCGCTAGTAATATTATTTTACTGCTTTGTGTTGGGTGACAGGAGAGCTTGTCATGCAGTTTTAACGTGTCACCTGTCCTGCGAAAACGTACGGCCAAGCCAAATGGCAACAGACATGAAATAACTTTTAGGTAGAAACACACATAAGAACTCGCACAGTTATGACTCAAAAACATGCAGAACTTTGTGCTGAGAGAATGCCTTTTCCATCCTTGACAGTACCTCTGCGTCCTTTCAACTGAAAATTAAGGAGGCCATGTCAATTTAACACTTTCGTTGTAATTTTTTGACACTGCAACTGTATTCGCAACTGACGACGGATGTTGATTATCCGAAACATGTTTTGTAAACTTGGAAGTGCGTGTTTCTAACTAAAAGCTATTTTTGACATTGTAAACAGTATAAACCTTACTGATTGTCATCAGAGGGTAATTAGAATTTAGTGAATTGAAAATTAACCAACTCTTGAGACTTTGTTGAAAAACGTTTCACTTCTTTGTCATTTAATTTTAAAAGAGGATAGAGTAGTCCTCTCTACCCTCTGTGTATCCATGTCTGAAACCTACATGTATGAATAACTGCAGCCTAATATCACTATGCAACATTTTGCAGGGAACAGATTGTGAATGCGTGCAGCGTGCAGAGAGATTACTTTGAGATGGCTGTCAACAAAAGAGATAAGGCCCGGGAATGCTGCGACTTGGTTATCTTGGCAATGTATGTTTTCATTCCGCCGGGCCGCGGCGTCGAAGTTCGCACGCTAGAGATTCAAACCAACTGGCAACAATTTCATCCTGCGCAGGTCAAAGATAAGAATGTCCTCTTGGTGAAGGGATCAGAAGAGGTCACGCTTTACTTCCACAACTATAAGACTGCAAAGTTCTTTGGCCGCCAGGAGCTTACTCTGAAGGTAAGACAATGCAGCAGATATTTAGTACGAATATTCAGTTGTTTTTTGTTTCTTTTTCTCTCTCTCTCTGGGATAAACCAGTAGTTGTTTCATAGTCCCATATGCTGTGATTATTTTTCTAATGATATCACGATACTTCCTAAGATGTTGCACTTAAAGGGAAACTCATCCATACCATTTTCTTCTGACCATAGACAGATCATGAGCTGTGCAAAATACTCCTCGACTTTGTGAACAATCACCGTCCCCAATTGGTTGGCAAAGAAAGTGGCGACATCTTGCTTCTGGTAAGTAGTCTCAAGCTATAATGCAGTAACTTGCTGTCAATCCATTAGGTGTGATTAAAAGGGCAAATTCACCCCCGATTCTACTAGAAATCTAAACCCTAACCCTGCTATTGGAGCAACTGTGGCCAAGTTTCTGGGATTTATCTTCAAGAATCCTGAAGTCACCTCCAAAAACCACGCATTCACCCTCAAAATAAAAGTTGGGGACTTGTAATAAAGGCCAATCACCCTGCCAAATTTGATGCAGGAATGTTTTTTGGGTTGTGTTGGGGTACATTGCCTCGGAGTTTCATTTTCATTTTCAGTTGTGGGGTGGTTTAGTTCAAATTAGCATTCTCGGCAGTCTAGACGGGTGAATTTACCCGATTCTTCATTCCACAGGAATGAATCTTTCAAAATTCAGGGGTGAATGTCAGTATTTCTTAACCCCACTTGGGGGTGAATTGTCCTTACACTCATTCTCCTTGAGATGTACAAACAACAACATTCACCCTAACTTTGGTTCTATTTGCTTCATTGCAGAACAGAAATGGAGCAATGTTTAGCAGTTCCTCCTTTTCAAGCCACATTAAGAACCTTTTCCAGAAACTGACAGGGACTGTGGTATCCATCAACATGATTCGGAGTTCATTTGTGACCTGGGCTTATGGCAGAGAGTAAGTATTGAATAGTTGACTTCTTTATTTGTAGAAAGCCCAACATGAAGAAAGTGTACACTTTTGTTTAGGGTTAGGAGATTTTCATCACAACAAGCTTCAGAACTAGAGTTTATCGCTTATTGGCTGAAAGAAAAGAGAAAGTTTTCACGTGCATGTTTATATCATTATTAAGTAGTCGTATGCTTTGTCTTTTTCAATTTGCAATGAACTTGCATTACCCTAAGTGGCTCATGCAATCTCACCCTTTTGAAAAACTCACTCCTGCAGATTAACTTCAAATTGAACGAGAAAAACTGCGTAGCTCATACAAATGTAATAGACGGATAATTTCGTCACAACATTGTCAAAGTGAACTTAGCTACCATCAGTAAGAGGACAGATGCGTCAAAAACAAATGATGGAACAAACATTTCCTAGAAATGCAAGCTGCAACATCCACGCTTATTGCGGTGTGTTTTGTTTTTTCAATAGTGACGCTTCAGATGCCCTCAAAGCTTCGCTGGCTTCTGCTTTAGGTCATTCCAGGAAACAGGCTGAGAAAACATACGATAGACGAACAGCCAACGAAAGGAAAGAATGCGCTGTTCGCGTAGCAAGAGAATATGCCCAGGACGTTGTCTCTAATCCAGGCGTGATGGAAACCACAGCCACTGACACTTCTCATGTGCAGCCACCAGCTACTACCAACATAAAGCTGGCCCAATTTGTAGGACTGATTGAAGAAGACAGCACACTGAGAAGTCCCAAAATTTTGATTGGACAGGTCCATGCTTTCTTAGCAAATGGTAAGGCTTCTCTGCTGTGGTACAAAGCCTACAAGAACTATTTCAAACTTGAATTAGATGGAGAACAGTGGATCGAAGATGTCGCTTGTCTCGTACCCGTGGAAATGACACCTGTCAGGAATAAAGTGGGACTTTATCGTTTGAATAACAGCTTGCGATCTATTCACAAATCCCTCACAGATGACTAGCCACTAGACTCTGACATGTACTTTTAACTTTAAACTTCATCGCAGTTCAATAGAATTATCTTACCAGCTGACAGTTCCTCAAAACATTTTTTTGTCGAAATAGTAGTGAGAAGGAATTTTATTGGAAGACCGTTGATCAGGACTGAAATTCTCTCAACATTGACTGGTGAGTCCTCATGTTTTTAGTCTTTTGAAAACAATAATCGAAATGTCTGGAATGATGAGATGGAATTTTAGGGGCCCGGGCTCAATTTTGGCATTCAAATTACCTTTTCGAAATTCATCGGATCTGCATTGCTCTGGTGAAGTCAGCTGGTGGGAAAAATTGCATTGACGTGTTGTCTGAGGAAACTTGAATTAATGACTTGAATTAATGACTAGCCACGAGACTCTGACATGTACTTTTAACTTTAAACTTCATCGCAGTTCAATAGAATTATCTTACCAGCTGACAGTTCCTCACAACATTTTTTTGGTCTTGAAATTCACTGTCAACATAGTAGTGAGAAGGAATTTTATTGGAAGACCGTTGATCAGGACTGAAATTCTCTCAACATTGACTGGTGAGTCCTCATGTTTTTAGTCTTTTGAAAACAATAATCGAAATGTCTGGAATGATGAGATGGAATTTTAGGGGCCCGGGCTCAATTTTGGCATTCAAATTACCTTTTCGAAATTCATCGGATCTGCATTGCTCTGGTGAAGTCAGCTGGTGGGAAAAATTGCATTGACGTGTTGTCTGAGGAAACTTGAATTAATGACTTGAATTAATGACTAGCCACGAGACTCTGACATGTACTTTTAACTTTAAACTTCATCGCAGTTCAATAGAATTATCTTACCAGCTGACAGTTCCTCACAACATTTTTTTGGTCTTGAAATTCACTGTCGACATAGTAGTGAGAAGGAATTTTATTGGAAGACCGTTGATCAGGACTGAAATTCTCTCAACATTGACTGGTGAGTCCTCATGTTTTTAGTCTTTTGAAAACAATAATCGAAATGTCTGGAATGATGAGATGGAATTTTAGGGGCCCGGGCTCAATTTTGGCATTCAAATTACCTTTTCGAAATTCATCGGATCTGCATTGCTCTGGTGAAGTCAGCTGGTGGGAAAAATTGCATTGACGTGTTGTCTGAGGAAACTTGAATTGATGACTTGAATTAATGACTAGCCACGAGACTCTGACATGTACTTTTAACTTTAAACTTCATCGCAGTTCAATAGAATTATCTTACCAGCTGACAGTTCCTCACAACATTTTTTTGGTCTTGAAATTCACTGTCGACATAGTAGTGAGAAGGAATTTTATTGGAAGACCGTTGATCAGGACTGAAATTCTCTCAACATTGACTGGTGAGTCCTCATGTTTTTAGTCTTTTGAAAACAATAATCGAAATGTCTGGAATGATGAGATGGAATTTTAGGGGCCCGGGCTCAATTTTGGCATTCAAATTACCTTTTCGAAATTCATCGGATCTGCATTGCTATGGTGAAGTCAGCTGGTGGGAAAAATTGCATTGACGTGTTGTCTGAGGAAACTTGAATTAATGACTAGCCACGAGACTCTGACATGTACTTTTAACTTTAAACTTCATCGCAGTTCAATAGAATTATCTTACCAGCTGACAGTTCCTCACAACATTTTTTTGGTCTTGAAATTCACTGTCGACATAGTAGTGAGAAGGAATTTTATTGGAAGACCGTTGATCAGGACTGAAATTCTCTCAACATTGACTGGTGAGTCTGCATGTTTTTAGTCTTTTGAAAACAATAATCGAAATGTCTGGAATGATGAGATGGAATTTTAGGGGCCCGGGCTCAATTTTGGCATTCAAATTACCTTTTCGAAATTCATCGGATCTGCATTGCTCTGGTGAAGTCAGCTGGTGGGAAAAATTGCATTGACGTGTTGTCTGAGGAAACTTGAATTAATGACTTGAATTAATGACTAGCCACGAGACTCTGACATGTACTTTTAACTTTAAACTTCATCGCAGTTCAATAGAATTATCTTACCAGCTGACAGTTCCTCACAACATTTTTTTGGTCTTGAAATTCACTGTCGACATAGTAGTGAGAAGGAATTTTATTGGAAGACCGTTGATCAGGACTGAAATTCTCTCAACATTGACTGGTGAGTCTGCATGTTTTTAGTCTTTTGAAAACAATAATCGAAATGTCTGGAATGATGAGATGGAATGTTAGGGGCCCGGGCTCAATTTTGGCATTCAAATTACCTTTTCGAAATTCATCGGATCTGCATTGCTCTGGTGAAGTCAGCTGGTGGGAAAAATTGCATTGACGTGTTGTCTGAGGAAACTTGAATTAATGACTTGAATTAATGACTAGCCACGAGACTCTGACATGTACTTTTAACTTTAAACTTCATCGCAGTTCAATAGAATTATCTTACCAGCTGACAGTTCCTCACAACATTTTTTTGGTCTTGAAATTCACTGTCGACATAGTAGTGAGAAGGAATTTTATTGGAAGACCGTTGATCAGGACTGAAATTCTCTCAACATTGACTGGTGAGTCTGCATGTTTTTAGTCTTTTGAAAACAATAATCGAAATGTCTGGAATGATGAGATGGAATTTTAGGGGCCCGGGCTCAATTTTGGCATTCAAATTACCTTTTCGAATTCATCGGATCTGCATTGCTCTGGTGAAGTCAGCTGGTGGGAAGAATTGCATTGACGTATTAGAATAATTGTCACTCACATGTGCTATGAACTGGCTTTTTGTCTGAGAAGCCAGTCTGTTTTTAGCTGTGATTTCTTGATCATGAATGATGTCAAACTGCTTTTTTCTGTCGATCAGGACTCAAATTCTCTGACAATTTTGGCATTAAATATATCTTTCGAATTCATCGGAAATTCAGCTCATTCCGCATGAAAACACTGAGAAGAGAGTTCAAAACATCCTTCGCGCAAGTGTTTTCACGGGTTTTTTCTCGTTCAATTTGGAATTAATTTGCACTTTCAGCTTTTCTGAAATTGATTCCAAATTGAACTCGAAACCGCGTGATTACCTGTGCAAATCAAGTTTGGTTAACTGGCAAATTCCCGTCGTATTTGAAGGTCGAAATACACGGCAGGAAAAATGGCAGTAATGTTATGGTGTAAATTTATCTTTATTCCCAGAATAGTCTGATCAGTTGTAGCAACAATATTATTGAGGGAATTTTATTGCGAGCTAATATTTTTCATTCATCTGAGCTTGACTCGTCGGACGAAGTCAGCCGGTAGGGAGCGTTCGGATTGCATGGTGGGAACTGAGGAACAACGTGTGAAGAGGTGAAAAGGAATTTGATCAACGCCGATGTTCTCCCAACGTCGACAATTTATGTTTTGAGTGGTGAAAGTCACTACATGTACTCCCAGAATAGTTTAATCAGTCGTAGGAATGATATCGTGAGAATAATACTCGTTACTGGTAGTCGGGGATAAGCCTTCGTTATGCAGGTTCTCAAGTCCGATTAAGTCGGCAATTCTCATAAGATGTGTGTTGCATTGTAATTGCATTGTATTATTTCATTCTTAGAATTTATTGACACAATAAACAGTTTAGTGACTTGATGAGATCTGTCTTGCATTCTATCATTTTGTCAGAGAATCTTGAAAAACTGAGATCTGTGCCAATCGATTTCAGTAGCAAGCCACAATTTAAGTTTGTGATAAAAAATCAGGAAGTTGGTAATTTCATTTTTCCAGGCCGGAAAAATTTCCAGGCAAATATTTCCGAGCGCTGCCTGGGAACGAGGTTGATAAGCAAAATGGCGGACGTGTTTCTTGTAGATCACGGAAGCTGGCTAGTTAGTATTTCAGTCGCCTGAAAGCGCTAAATGTCCCTTTTTGCTGTCCGAGGAAAATGTCTTGAGTCGCAGAGAAGTTCGTGAGGGCCGTCGATGGATAAGCTGGCCGCCATTTGACGACCTGCCTGATGCCAGCATCGCAGGATCGCATGATATAGCACAATCGGAAGGTAGATTTAATAGTCCTGTAATAATTTGCTTTCGATTTAAGCAATAGAGCACTTTTTCCGTCTTTATATAGCCTCATGTAAACACGAGGAGGGCTGGGAGAATTCGAGACAGTTATGCAAACCCGAGGCACATACAGTCGAGGGTTCGTAACAACAAAAACAACAATTTATTTACCCCATAAACTTACATACATGCAGATAAATTATTCAAATAGATAGAGATAAAATAATATAACGGGGTCTGGCTGCCTGAAATAACTGAAAACTTAAAAGGGGCAGGCAGGCAGCATTACAATTTGTTTAGGATAATTTAGGTCGGACGGACACACATACATCACAATAGAAAAATATGGAAGGTAAAGCACAATAGTAGCAATATAAAAACCATACATTATTCGTTATTATTGCAAAACCATACAGTCACCAAATTCACACCCCAAGCAATTGACTTTGGAGTCAAACGCCCCTCCCCTCTCCCCCCAACGGGGGGTGAACTACTGCCACGTACACCTGCCCAACATACATACGTTTGTTCTCGAGCCCGCCTAGTGAAAAAACACCCTCTCCACAACTATTCTCGACTTGCTGCCAATTTTCTTGCAAAACCATACAGTCACCAAATTCACACCCCAAGCAATTGACTTTGGAGTCAAACGCCCCTCCCCTCTCCCCCCAACGGGGGGTGAACTACTGCCACGTACACCTGCCCAACATACATACGTTTGTTCTCGAGCCCGCCTAGTGAAAAAACACCCTCTCCACAACTATTCTCGACTTGCTGCCAATTTTCTTGCAAAACCATACAGTCACCAAATTCACACCCCAAGCAATTGACTTTGGAGTCAAACGCCCCTCCCCTCTCCCCCCAACGGGGGGTGAACTACTGCCACGTACACCTGCCCAACATACATACGTTTGTTCTCGAGCCCGCCTAGTGAAAAAACACCCTCTCCACAACTATTCTCGACTTGCTGCCAATTTTCTTGCAAAACCATACAGTCACCAAATTCACACCCCAAGCAATTGACTTTGGAGTCAAACGCCCCTCCCCTCTCCCCCCAACGGGGGGTGAACTACTGCCACGTACACCTGCCCAACATACATACGTTTGTTCTCGAGCCCGCCTAGTGAAAAAACACCCTCTCCACAACTATTCTCGACTTGCTGCCAATTTTCTTGCAAAACCATACAGTCACCAAATTCACACCCCAAGCAATTGACTTTGGAGTCAAACGCCCCTCCCCTCTCCCCCCAACGGGGGGTGAACTACTGCCACGTACACCTGCCCAACATACATACGTTTGTTCTCGAGCCCGCCTAGTGAAAAAACACCCTCTCCACAACTATTCTCGACTTGCTGCCAATTTTCTTGCAAAACCATACAGTCACCAAATTCACACCCCAAGCAATTGACTTTGGAGTCAAACGCCCCTCCCCTCTCCCCCCAACGGGGGGTGAACTACTGCCACGTACACCTGCCCAACATACATACGTTTGTTCTCGAGCCCGCCTAGTGAAAAAACACCCTCTCCACAACTATTCTCGACTTGCTGCCAATTTTCTTGCAAAACCATACAGTCACCAAATTCACACCCCAAGCAATTGACTTTGGAGTCAAACGCCCCTCCCCTCTCCCCCCAACGGGGGGTGAACTACTGCCACGTACACCTGCCCAACATACATACGTTTGTTCTCGAGCCCGCCTAGTGAAAAAACACCCTCTCCACAACTATTCTCGACTTGCTGCCAATTTTCTTGCAAAACCATACAGTCACCAAATTCACACCCCAAGCAATTGACTTTGGAGTCAAACGCCCCTCCCCTCTCCCCCCAACGGGGGGTGAACTACTGCCACGTACACCTGCCCAACATACATACGTTTGTTCTCGAGCCCGCCTAGTGAAAAAACACCCTCTCCACAACTATTCTCGACTTGCTGCCAATTTTCTTGCAAAACCATACAGTCACCAAATTCACACCCCAAGCAATTGACTTTGGAGTCAAACGCCCCTCCCCTCTCCCCCCAACGGGGGGTGAACTACTGCCACGTACACCTGCCCAACATACATACGTTTGTTCTCGAGCCCGCCTAGTGAAAAAACACCCTCTCCACAACTATTCTCGACTTGCTGCCAATTTTCTTGCAAAACCATACAGTCACCAAATTCACACCCCAAGCAATTGACTTTGGAGTCAAACGCCCCTCCCCTCTCCCCCCAACGGGGGGTGAACTACTGCCACGTACACCTGCCCAACATACATACGTTTGTTCTCGAGCCCGCCTAGTGAAAAAACACCCTCTCCACAACTATTCTTGACTTGCTGCCAATTTTCTTGCAAAACCATACAGTCACCAAATTCACACCCCAAGCAATTGACTTTGGAGTCAAACGCCCCTCCCCTCTCCCCCCAACGGGGGGTGAACTACTGCCACGTACACCTGCCCAACATACATACGTTTGTTCTCGAGCCCGCCTAGTGAAAAAACACCCTCTCCACAACTATTCTCGACTTGCTGCCAATTTTCTTGCAAAACCATACAGTCACCAAATTCACACCCCAAGCAATTGACTTTGGAGTCAAACGCCCCTCCCCTCTTCCCCCAACGGGGGGTGAACTACTGCCACGTACACCTGCCCAACATACATACGTTTGTTCTCGAGCCCGCCTAGTGAAAAAATTTTCTTGCAAACCATACAGTCACCATACAATCACCCTGCAAAATTTGATCCAGGAACGTCTTTTGGGGTCTGTTGGACTGGATTTACCTTGACTTTCATTTTTCATTTTCAGTTCAAGGCTGCCCAAACAGGCTGAATTAAGCCGATTCTGCATTCTACAGGTATGAACCTTTCATAGTTCAGCGGTGCAAGTCAGAGGAGGAAACTGTATTGTGAAACATGATTTTATTTTGGTGAGTTGACAAACTGGGGTAATTGTTTTGGCAGGGTAACAAGGCGAGGAAACTTGACAAGGCCACCTAGTTGATCTGGAAATCTGATCTAAGAGTTGGCCTGAACTTGGTGGTTTGTGGATGCAGTCGGGTCAGGGAGTCAGTTGTGGCGTCCACTGGAAAGCAACGTTTCAGCTTGAAACCTGGCACTTCAAGTTCAGGTCTCTACATAGAAATTGATCTTGACAAAAGATTCTTAAGGACTGACCAGTATTAGTGCAAATGAATGCGCACCAAAAGTTCCTTAAATTGCCCAGGTCCTGGATTCATCATTAGCAAATTTAAAAAAAATATTCCGCAATCAAATAAGGAAAGAAATGTTTATTAGTTAAGCACATATCAAAGCAGGCATTACAGTTATTCCTCACACAGTTGCTTCCTCGTCTATTTGTTTTTGATATATTTATTCCTTTCTTTATTTGTTTATTTACTTATGTATTTATTTATTTATTTATATAGTTCTTTTTTTCTTAGCTTTCTCTTAACTTGGCCTACTCTATAAGAGATAACTATTGTATTTTTGGCCATCTACAATAGCTCCGCTAGTTGTGTTCGTTGTGTTTTTTTTTTTACGGAAAACTATTTGACATTTGACAATTTTAAACCTGATGGATTTGATGGAATTTGATGGAATTGCTTGCAAAGGGCTTTCCTGTGATATAATTGACAATTTTAAACCTGATGGATTTGATGGAATTTGATGGAATTGCTTGCAAAGGGCTTTCCTGTGATATAATGACATGAGCCTAAATATTTCCAGAGGTGGCCAAGAGATTCTAGTTTCATTTCCTGGTTATGAATATTATTGTCTTTAAAATCCCCCTGAAGAGTGAGAGATCACCTAACAGGCTTGTTGGGATGAAAGTGTAGTCTTTGATGAAGTCTTCAATTCATTATCTTATCATTCATTATCTTATTATATATGTTTCGAAAACAAGTCCAAAGGGCCCAGTAAAGCCCAGTGTCTTATGGAGTAACTCAGCAGTGCTTACTTCAAGTTCTACACTCCACACTTTATCTAGCATAAGCAGACATTGACAATAGAATCTCTTGTCCTCCCTTCTGTGGAAAAATTCAGGCTGATGACACTGTATGTTCCCGTGGGGTACTCGAACATTGGCTACTTTAACTTGTATTAGATCTCTGACAAGAAACATGAAGTGCCAAAGCTACAATAATATATTTACACAGTTGATTTTACAGAGGTCAATTATGTACAGCAACATTTACAATAAATAAACCTTAAGTTAATATCATCTATTTTACAAGACTTACAATACAACTTAACAATTTTTTTGGTATATAAGTTTTATATTTTTTTGGGTTGTTTTATTAAATACATTAATTTCAACGTCTATTTACAATTTCCCCTTAGAAATATTGCCTCCCACCCCCCACCCCGATCTCCCTACCAAAAACAACAACAACAACAACAACAACAACAGTAAAAAAAGTTAAGAAAAAACAGAAAATGTCGCCCCCCCCATATTCACGACCATTTTCCCCCCTCCCCCATTACCCCCTCCCCTCCTACCCCCTACCCCCCTACCCCCTACCCCCCTACCCCCTCCACCCCTAAATCTTCCCCTCCCACGCCCCTTCCCACGACTACCCTTTTTTTTGTAGGGGCACTCCTTTGCTGAGTGCCCCTTTCTTTTGCAGTACCAACATCGCACTAAAAGGAAAAGAAAAAATGTAAAATTGTGAGATTTTTTTAGCTTAGCATATTTCAATTTTTCCTATTTAAGGGAGGTTTTCTTGTTAACATCACAAACAAATATTATATTTTTCTAGCATGTAGCTTGTGAAAAGCCACTTCGGTTTAGGACATCAGTTGATCAAACGTCAGATAATATTACAACCAATGACCAAAAGTTATTGCTCTATTTCGTGAGTGCTTTTTACATGACTTGGTTAGTTTATGTTAGTTATGTTAGCTATCACTAATTATATACAGACCAATATAATTTGAAATCTTACTGTTTGAGTACTTGAGCTGCTCGCTTAATTCTGAAAGAGAATATTGTAATTGAAATTACGTCTTCGCTACAAGAGCCTCACTGTCCTACAACCAGTAGGTTTTGCATGCTTTGGCCGTCTGTGCGTGCGAAACTATTTGTTTGAATGACCATTCCATTATTTTTGTTCCTTTTTCGATCAACATATTGTTTTTATAAACTATAATTTGGACTGGATAATGACGTTAGCTAAAGGTCGAAACGTCATCGTTTTTCAAAACTAGTTATGACAATGATTGTTATATTTACCTTCGACTTTTTCCTGTAGGGCCTTGATGACCTGGCCTGAGAGAAACCAGCATGTATTTCAGTTAACATGTCTTCAACTGTTCCTTTTTTGCACAATTTTTATTATGTATAACAATGATAATAGAGGGTATCATAGCTCATTTCCCACCTTCATCTCTTTTTTCTTGCCTATCTGTAGAAAAAAGAAAAAATGTCATTTTGTCATAAATTAAACCTTGACATTATCCTACAACTTTCAAACTTGTACTATTGAAACGTTTCACACCTTTGTCCTTAAAACCTAATTTTTTTGTTTATGAGAGTTTTTTGTTACCTCCTTGTACCACCCGATGATCGTTTTCTGTAGAAAAACCAACAAAAAGTCATTTCACCATGAATTAAACCTCAAAATTACCCTGCAATTTTCAAACTCAAACTTAACCTGTACTATTGAAACGTTTCACACCTTTGTCCTTAAAACCTAATTTTTTTGTTTATGAGAGTTTTTTGTTACCTCCTTCTTGTACCACCCGATGATCTTTTTCTGTAGGAAAACCAACAAAAAGTCATTTCACCATGAATTAAACCTCAAAATTACCCTGCAATTTTCAAACTCAAACTTAACCTGTACTATTGAAACGTTTCACACCTTTGTCCTTAAAACCTAATTTTTTTGTTTATGAGAGTTTTTATGTTACCTCCTTCTTGTACCATCCCTTCATCTTTTTCTGTAGAAAAACCAACAAAAAGTCATTTCACCATGAATTAAACCTCAAAATTACCCTGCAATTTTCAAACTCAAACTTAACCTGTACTATTGAAACGTTTCACACCTTTGTCCTTAAAACCTAATTTTTTTGTTTATGAGAGTTTTTATGTTACCTCCTTCTTGTACCATCCCTTCATCTTTTTCTGTAGAAAAACCAACAAAAAGTCATTTCACCATGAATTAAACCTCAAAATTACCCTGCAATTTTCAACTCAAACTTAACCTGTACTATTGAAACGTTTCACACCTTTGTCCTTAAAACCTATTTTTTTTGTTTATGAGAGTTTTTGTTACCTCGTCCTTGCACCATCCGATCATCTTTTTCTGTAGAAAAACCAACAAAAATTCATTTCACCATGAATTAAACCTCAAAATTACCCTGCAATTTTCAAACTCACACTTAACCTGTACTATTGAAACGTTTCACACCTTTGTCCTTAAAACCTATTTTTTTTGTTTATGAGAGTTTTTGTTACCTCGTCCTTGCACCATCCGATCATCTTTTTCTGTAGAAAAACCAACAAAAATTCATTTCACCATGAATTAAACCTCAAAATTACCCTGCAATTTTCAAACTCAAACTTAACCTGTACTATTGAAACGTTTCACACCTTTGTCCTTAAAACCTATTTTTTTTTTTGTTTATGAGAGTTGTTTGTTACCTCCTTCTTGTACCACCCGATGATCTTTTTCTGTAGAAAAACCAACAAAAAGTCATTTCACCATGAATTAAACCTCAAAATTACCCTGCAATTATCAAACTCAAACTTAAGTTATTCTATATATATGGGTTATTGACCAAGTGTGAGGTGAAGATGGCTGGATATTGGCCAAGTTCTTTTTTGCGTGTTTATGGACCGAGATGGAGTCGAGGTTCATAAAAACTCAAAAAAGGAACGAGGCCAATATCCAGCCATCTCGATTGAACAAGCTTGGTCAATAACGGACTTATTATATGGCTTTCGAGGAAATTTTTCTTGCGGGACACGACGGGTAGTCCCAAGCGGCAAAGATAACTCCATCCCACCCGCTTGGGTAGCCATTCACAGCGCAAGAATTTGGTTCATTTTACACTCTCACGGAGCTAGCCATAATAATAATAATAATAATAATAATAACAAGAGGTTTAGAACCTTTGTCGGTGGCTATCATAGTCAGAAAGAATTAGACAAATGTGTAGAGGTGTTACCTTTACTTCCACTTCCACCGTCACCAGAGTTCATCTTGGATTAGCTAAACGGGGAAACGTATCACACAAATGCATCGCGTCAAGTTAATTAAATGTTAAACTAACCCTATCAGTTTATTCAATAACTGTAACTACAATGATACATGCGTCATTCACAAGCTTTTTCGGTAATGATGGCTGGATATTGGCCTCGTTCTTTTGCGTTGTTATGGACTAAGACGGCGGTGTCGAGGTTCGTAAAAGCGTAAACAAAATAACTAAATAACTAA
>CAXHUQ010001426.1:0-7500 GCA_964020085.1 Micromussa lordhowensis | reverse complement strand
CTATGGCGTTCCAAGCATGCAGTGTTTTGTTCGTCCGTCCCAACGGACGGCGTTAATGTCAATGAACGAGCGTTCGCTGGAATACTATGTTGCCCAGCTCAGTAACATCCCTTAGATACACCGTTCTCGATTTCTCTTTCGTCGGGATACAGTTTGGGATCACCTTTCACGTGGCACTGCTACTGTCATTGTCACCGATCTCCTTTTGAAGATAGTTCCTCTCAGCATCACATGGCCTTCTCTTAACCTCATTACGACATCAACCGTAATGCTGCCAGTCTATACCAGCGCCCGCCAACTCACAAGCAACTTTGTGTACTTGTTCTCTATAATCCATCAAATTCTAGATTTCTTGATCTAGAAATGTACATTGCCGATTTTTGACTTTCCTCTTCCTGACAGGCCTATGGCGTTCCAAGCATGCAGTGTTTTGTTCGTCCGTCCCAACGGACGGCGTTAATGTCAATGAACGAGCGTTCGCTGGAATACTATGTTGCCCAGCTCCGTAACATCCCTTAGATACACCGTTCTCGATTTCTCTTTCGTCGGGATACAGTTTGGGATCACCTTTCACGTGGCACTGCTACTGTCATTGTCACCGATCTCCTTTTGAAGATAGTTCCTCTCAGCATCACATGGCCTTCTCTTAACCTCATTACGACATCAACCGTAATGCTGCCAGTCTATACCAGCGCCCGCCAACTCACAAGCAACTTTGTGTACTTGTTCTCTATAATCCATCAAATCCTAGATCTCTTGATCTAGAAATGTACATTGCCGATTTTTGACTTTCCTCTTCCTGACAGGCCTATGGCGTTCCAAGCATGCAGTGTTTTGTTCCTCCGTCCCAACGGACGGCGTTAATGTCAATGAACGAGCGTTCGCTGGAATACTATGTTGCCCAGCTCCGTAACATCCCTTAGATACAGCGTTTCGATTTCTCTTTCGTCGGGATACAGTTTGGGATCACCTTTCACGTGGCACTGCTACTGTCATTGTCACCGATCTCCTTTTGAAGATAGTTCCTCTCAGCATCACATGGCCTTCTCTTAACCTCATTACGACATCAACGGTAATGCTGCCAGTCTATACCAGCGCCCGCCAACTCACAAGCAACTTTGTGTACTTGTTCTCTATAATCCATCAAATTCTAGATCTCTTGATCTAGAAATGTACATTGCCGATTTTTGACTTTCCTCTTCCTGACAGGCCTATGGCGTTCCAAGCATGCAGTGTTTTGTTCGTCCGTCCCAACGGACGGCGTTAATGTCAATGAACGAGCGTTCGCTGGAACACTATGTTCGGAATAAAGAAGACAACCAGGCAGCCTGGAAGGCGTAATCTTTGTCCTAATCATGAACACAATGTTAACATATTTGTTTGGTATCACTATCTTACCTCCGCTGTAAACATTTAATTTACATTATTTAAACCAGTTCCCTTACATTTTTAGCTCTTTAGTTATTTCTGGGAGCTGGTAACCTTTTCAATTTTCAAATCATATTTTAAATAATTATGTAAACTTCTAAATGGGTAATAAAGTGTGTTAGAAAGTAACCCAAAGCAAATACGCACACTGGTTAGTTTAAAACCGTGTTTCTATAACTCGATATAAACACAGAACTAGCATGAGCTGTTGACGTAATGATTTCGAGAACAAAGAAAACTTACATTTTGATGATAAAAATAAACTAGTAGTTTTTCTTTTTCTTCGTCGCGGTACTTTCTAAAAGAAATAGAAAACATGTTCTCCGTGTTCCTATCGAGTTATAGAAACACGAGTGAAAGTTTGGGAGAACTCGAAAAAGCTGTGGAAACACTCGCCTGCGTGTTCCCACAGCATTTCTAGTTCTCCCAAACTTTCACTCGTGTTTCTATAACTCGTTAGTATAAATCTACTACCGTTCTATCACGAAGGCCGTTCTCTGATTGGCTACACTACTCATTCTCTATTCTGTGATAGATAGTGAGTAGCGTAACAGTGTGCACTTGTTACCAAAATGACGGCGGTTTCTTGGCGTTCTCGAAGTGTTGAGAAGAGGATTTAGATTAAGTTTGAACGACTAGTAGATTTATACTAAAACAATTAGATTATTCGCTCTCGATTTCTATCGCGCGATAGTTGACTCGGGCTGCACCCTCGTCAACTATCACGCGATAGAAATCTCGAGCTCATAATCTAATTGTTAAATAGAAACAGGGCACATGTTTTCTATTTCTTAATTGTTGTTTTATGTAAATTACGTTACCGATAACGGAAAATGTATTCAATATAATCTTATTTGTAATATGTATTTACTAAGTTACATTGCTCGCCTCGATTAGCGACGCTATATGCGGGTTGTGTAAATTTAAAAATCTGTTAAATTTTAATTTCAATAAAAATAATGATAATGATAATGATAATGACTAAAGTGTAACCTGAAAAGCTAATTCAATTAAATTTCTCTGGGTATTTCCTTTGGTATTTAAGATCTAAATAAAATACATTTCAGTGATATTAAATGTCAGACAGGGAAAAAAAGAAAGCTCAAAGCGTGTGACATCAATGGTCCCTGTTAGCTGAGAATGGGTGTAAAAGGAAAATGATAAAATTAGAAGACGTATGAAGGAAATTTAAAAGGATTAACTCGTCAATTTAATCGTGGCTAAAAATATACATATTTGTTATATCCAGACTCCAAAGCCTTCTGTTCACCATCTCGACCCTGGTGCCAAATACTATGAGGATCTCCAGACAAGGATCATGCATTTATGTCACAGAGCTTCACAGCTCTTGCAAATGTCAAACCTATACTAGGTTTCACGAGAGGGCAAGTTATTATTAAAGGGACACTGTCACCACTTTTAGACCTTTTAACATGATTTTGGAAATCCCAAAAACACATATCGATCACTGGAAGCTGAACAACAAGAGTTTATTTTGTAGAGCAGTACCCGACAAATCATTAGACTCACTAGGAAGTGACAATGGCTAACGATGGCGAGAATGGAAACGGATTCCAATATGGATTTTTGAAAAAGCGCGAGGCTGTCAGGTTTTCAAAAGTTCAAATTTGGCGCGAAAATCTTTGAAACTTTGCAGAAATGATACTGCAGTGTCGATGTTCTTCACGAAATTGCCTTTAATAATTTAGTTAGAGCTAATTAAGTTGATATTACATAAATTTAGGAACCATTTGGTGAATTTATAACAGTTTTCAGCAAATATATCGTGACAGTGTCCCCTTAATACACTCTCTCTTCGTCCTTGCCAAATCTTCATAGGATCTCCAGGCAGACTCATTGCTCTGAGAAACAATCAGCAATGAAAGCTATCTACTCAGCATACCTGTGTCGTCTGCTGGCATTAGCATTTACTTCCATCCTGTATCGTTCCCTCCTGCAAACAGAGGGATGAACAAACCGCTCTCTGGAGAAACCGCCTTTTCTTTGTCGAATGGCCTCCTGAAATTCTTGCCACAAATCATTCGTGACAAAATAGTGGTTTGTCGGGAAGGCATATCCTGTACGCAGTGCCCTTTTGGCCATCTCAAGCCTTCGTAGTGTTGGAACAGGCTCATTCTCCGTTTCCGCATCGTAGACGCCACGAATGTCCAGCAATAGCCTGTTATAGATGTCAACACCATAACAGTCACCGAGGATTCTTGCCTGATCGACATCTACATCTCCTCTGAGTTCATGGAGTTCCTCCTGCAAAAAGTCTCTTCCCTGACGCCACAGAGGTTGTGGTACTTCACAATCCCTTCTCCCGGGACCCCTTGGCGCCTCCTGTGTGTCGAATCCTATCAGCCTGCTTCGCATTTCGATCAAATCTGTTGGAACTCCTTCGATCTGACCGAGCAAACTAGGGTAGACCCGTCGGAAAAAATTGATTTCCTGAAAACTGTTCACTTGTTCGTCATTAACAAACAAGCCATGTAGCTTTGTAACTCTAAGGTCACATAAGCCATCCCCATCTCCGGGAGGTGTGTTTGGAAATTCAAGGGAAAGGCGTAAGTACGGTGCGTCACATCTGGACTGCTGTGATCTGATTACGTTGTCCGGCAAGGGCTCGTTTCTCTCAACCTTTTTATCAAAAAGATCTTGCACAGCAGGTAGCACAATCGTTGCTTCTATCCAGCTTAATTGCACTCGGCCTAGTACGGGGTAACGGTAAACAATCCAGCTAACCCGTACAATTTCCCTCAATGTTGTCATTCTTAACGACACCATTCCTTCGTCAACTAGCCACTTTGCAGTGTTCAAGATATGTTCATCTCGAATTTTGCTAAGGCTCTCTAGCTGTCTGGCTAATTGTAATCGCTGCAGAATTGGTTGGGAGATATCTCCCTTCAATTTCTCAGCCATAGATACAATGTTTTGTATCATTTCTTGCTGTGGAATGCCTTCCTCCCCTCTTAAAATGCTTTGCGCGTGCAAGCTATTGAAATTGTCTTTGTAAGATCTGAATTTCAAGTTGGACACATACCGCTCCAGATCTTCTTCAGTTTCACCACCGACAATTCTAGCCACTTGTCGTTTTAGTGAACCATCTGCTCTCTTTCTTCTTTTTGGCGGGCTTGGTGTCTCGCTTACACTTTCTTCCTACAAGTAAAATATTAATATCAGAATAACCATCAGGGCTTTTGGGCGAATTGCAAATAGGAGAGGTTCTGTTACGAGTTTCTTGTCAACCTCTAGCCGGCATAAAGAACTAACGCGCCAAGCGCACAGCGTCAACAAACTAGTCAGAGGCGAGGTCTCAGAAAGTATATAATTGCTGAATACATAGTGGACATTTAGATTGAGCGTAGTAGGCGTGAACGTCTGAGAAAAGCTCCCTATTCCCTTCCAAACCACGGATCACTTGCAAAACAATATTAAGCCTAGCATCAACGGCGACTTGCGCGTTGTTGTACACAGCGCAACTTAAACCTTTCTTAGTGCCCGCCGTGTCCTCGTATTCCTGGTGTGAAGTACAATGAGAACCAATATTGTATGCATTGTTCTACTCTAGAATATAGGGTCAAAAGCACCGTCCGTTAAAGGTTTTTTTTTAGCAACGTAGGACTTTCTTACATGGAGGTTTTACTGTGTAACCGTCTATTTCAGTAACGTCTGAGTGGCCCGAAAACCTCTCCGCGAAGTCTTAGCTTTTATTATCTTACCTCGTCGTCTTCATCTTCTTCTTCGACAGGGCTATCTCCTACTTTTGTAGCCGCAGGTGACTCTTCGGAGATCGCTGCCTCGTCCGCAGAAACTTCTGAATGCGGAAATTGGTCCTCCTGGGTTTCTTGAGGACTCGTCGGCTGGATTTCGAGCTTGCTACTCTGCAACTCACTGCCCTGCGACTCACTGCGACTTTCTGCCGTTGCTTTCCCCGTAGCTACAGAAGACTGTTGCGAGTTCTCTTCAGAAACCTCTGCAATTTGGCTGCCTCGGCTGTCTTGGCTATTCTCAATGCTGCTGGGTGCGAACATGTCATTGGGCGCCACCCATGTTACCGGTGGCTGCATATCGGGAGCATTCTTTAGTACAGGTAGAAGGAAAGTGCTTTCCAATTTGCCTTTCACTTGCTTGAAAGACCTCCTTGTACTTTCGTCACCAACATTGCGTATCGCCATTAAGACCTCGTTTTCTACTTCGTAAAAACCGATGATCTCAAACCCATGCGCCAGATACAGACGTAGGGCAGCTACATTGGAGAATCCTCCTGCTAAAACAAGCCATATGTAGGTACTAGCTCCGTGGGAATCATGCTTCGCTCTGTTCCTAACCTCTTCTATTGCAGAGGAAAGGAGAATATCTCCTAAACACAAGGAACGCTTATCGGCTCTTCTGACGCAATAGCTGACCTCCCACATCAGTTTCCGGGTCGTGGTCCTCATGTCGCTGGCAACTGCATGCCCTGAAAAAGACGTCAATTTGCTGGCTTCGTAGCTTCGCTTTTTCAGCAAGATCAAGCCACAAGGATCGCTGGACTCCTTCTCGAAGGCGACAGTCATTATCTTGTCGTCACCACTGCCTTCATGACAAAACTGATGGACGGCGTTCTTGTAGCTGTTCACGATGAGCCGGTTGTTCTTGGCTTCATCTGGATTCAGGATAGCCTGTAGTTTTTCAACTGAACACTTCTTCAGTACAGAAGCGCCGTCATCGAAAGTCTGCAAAAATATAGAATTGAATAAGCACATGTTGTAACTCAAGTTGTCACTGTACGAGAGAGTTTTCTATTTGAACAGAATAACTCTGTAGATGCGCACAACTCCAGAGCGTCTGTTCTCCACCGTATTTTCGCATAAAATGCAGACTCTGCCAATTAAAGACAGGGACCCGTTTCTTTTCCCAGGGCCCCGGAAACTTTTCGGGACCTTCGAGAAACGGGCCGCAGGCCCCGGTTGTTCGAAAGCCGATTAAAATAACCCGAGGTTAGCGGTTCATTTTTTCCACGATTAGATTTGTTATTACCGGGATAATTACTCGAGGGATAAACTGGTGTTTAACCTTCAATTAACTATCCTTCAATTAAACTCCGATTAAGCCGGTAAAGCCGGTCTGTGGATAGAGAAAATGGTGTAGTACTAGGGGAGGGAAGGGTTACTTACAATGGTTCCCACAAAATTGATGTGAATTTGTTGTTGCATAAAAAGAAAAAGAAAACCCGATTTTTATATCTCAACTATGCTTGTCTTCTAGGAAAACCAATAAAAATGCTTAAATTAAAATGAGAGTTGTGATAAAAAAAGGTCTGTGCAACAGGATCGCTTACCCGTCTAATTTTCAGCCTTACCTTATTGTACTTTATACTAATGAAGTACGTTTGGCTAAGGGAAAATGCTAGGATAGAGGAAAGCCATGAACTAAGCAAAAAGGCAAAAGCGGAGTTTGATTATCTTAATTGTGCTGAATGATACAAACAACCTTTTGAATACCAAACAAGGTCGAAATTAAGGTAATTCCCTTGAAATTGTTCTGCTATCAAACTTTTTTTTAAAACTTGGCATAGTTAACATTCGTGATATGACCATTAAAAAAATGCAATGAAACATGGGGTCACCGTGCTTGTTTACACGTAAGCAGGCTCGTAAAATGGGGTATTTTTACTGGTTGCACGTTAAAAATTCGAATCATTGTCGTACAGAATTAAGTCTTGATTACTTGAAAGACACAAAATTTTATCTTGAAAGTAAAGCTTCTTTTCTTCACATGAATAGTATTGCTTCATTTAAGCCATTTTTGATTGCCTGGTTGCTGGAATATTGCACTTCTTCGGACAGTTCCGTGGTTAGTCCTCTAGTCCTCGCCTTGGCCAAAATACACCCAGTATGGAAGTATTTTGCAAAAACAAATCATGTTCTAGCATCAAACTTTTTTCCTTCTTCAAGTATGTTCTTTATTCCACTGTTCTTAGCAAATACCAAAAAACAAAATCGGGGGTCAACGTGCTCTTTAAATAGAAAAGGGGCATTTATTTCGCCATCGAGCTTAGTTCGAAGGCAATCTCTTAGGTTTTGTACG
>CAXHUQ010001425.1:0-7500 GCA_964020085.1 Micromussa lordhowensis | reverse complement strand
TAACCTCGTTTTAGGAGGTAAGTGGTAAGTTGAGCAGCGCGAGTATTAAACGCAGCGTCGGTAGAACAGATACGTCATAAGCGAAGTGCTAGACTGAAAGGAATGGCTTTTTTAGTATGTAAGGGATGGCAAGAGGAATAGAGTAGATGTTTTTTTTTTTTATTTTTTTATTTGCACTGCAAAGGTAGTTACAAACACGTTACATTACTGAGTTTACATTCATTGCTTGCATGCAAATACTTAATGATTACATTGCTTACTTACAATACACTATGTTACTTACTTGTAAACATCACTTATACGACATTAACTACCTACATTACGTTATGTTAGATTACACGATATTTCATTACAATACACTGCATTACTTGCTTACATACATCGCTTGCAATACATTGCATAACTTACTTACTGTATGTTGTTATTGTTTAGGCCTTGCAAATTTAAACTGTGACTCCTTCCATTTTTATGAAACTGGACCACTTCTTTAAAAAAATATTTTGTTTGTTTGATATAGAGGCAATGTTACGTTCGATTTCAATTTGGTCATATACAAGATTTAAGAAATCTGCGAACTGAAATTTAACGCTATTTAATGATTTGTAATAGGGTTGAACAAGAAGACCAATTCGTGAGAACTCCGTAAATAATTTCATTCTTGGATAGGCTAAGGGTGTTTTTAGAAACAGACTGATACCATTTAATAAAATCAGACCAGAAAGAATTAGAAATGGGGCACGATACGAATAAGTGACCGACTGTTTGGTCTACGTTTGTACAAAAGGGACAATGAGGGTTTTGAACCTTTTTCATTTTGTACAAAATGCAATTGGTGTAGAGAATGTTATGAATAGTCTTGTATTGGGATATTGAAAGTTTAATTTCTTTAGTCACGAGAAAGGGTAAGGAGTATATTTTCGGACGCTCGTGGATGTCAAAACCACATTCTATAAGTCTTTTCTCAGCTGTAGAAGGAGGGAAATTTTGACAATCAATTAGCTATTTGTAAATTGTTTTGCACGTAAGCATATCGATTTCAGGTAAATTAAATGTTGGTGCTTGTCTGTAGGTTTAGTGTAGAGGTCTGTAGATAGTCAAAGAGACACTAACGTCAAGGAAAGGTATCATGAGGAGCTTAACCCTTCTTAGGAATCCAGACACCCGCTGTTTGAGTAAAAAAAATTTACCATAACAGCGGGACATTTCAGGTAACATAAACCCTTGTAGAACCAGATCAAATCCATTACGCTGGAGAAAGGTGTTAAAGTCGGCATAAACTCGACCACTTTATGCCGTGTCATTAAGTAGATAATGACAGATTCATTTCAGACGGGGCGTTATATTCCCCTACTTTTGCACTTTCAGTCGGAAAAACTCACGAGTCATAGATAATCACAACGCAAATTCTCCGTGAGGATTGTTCTGGTAAATGTGTGTCGGACAATTTCTTGCCTTGTGTAGCTTCAAACAAATTGAGACTCAAAGCCAAGTTGTGTAGTGATCCGCTAAAAACAACTACCTTTATTTAACTTAAGGACTACTAGTTTAACTTAATTATTTTCGAAAGCTAAATTCCTATAAACAACTTCATAGGTGGAAAACACAAAAGTCAAATTTAAGTCTCTAACGTCTGGCTAAGTGAAACTGTGCAAAAATTAAGTCTACAGTTGTTTATATCGGATCGACGTTTTCATTTTTTCAAAACAAAGTGCGGACGTGCCGCGTTTCTTGTGAATACTATTTACCGCTCTACGGACACAAAAATTTAGGCCGCCCACGCAATTTAAGATACCTTATTATAAATCTATGATCACAATAATCTAGGAGGTCTATAAATTCCAAACTAAAAGTTAAAAGAGTGGAAATCACCAAAGACAATTAAGAATGCAGGCGAAGGATCAACAATGCTTTCAATTTTTTTCACGACAAAGTGCGAACTTGCCTCAATACATGCGTTGGCATCTATGTGCGACTCTTTCCATGTTCTGGTGATACGACACAAAATTTCGGGTCGCCCATGCAATTTACAAATGTCTCATGGTCTTACTGGATTTAAATTGTTATTTTATAAAAAAAAAAAAACTTAAATAACCCGAACTCTTCATCATAACAGTAACAAGGCGATAAATACTCTTGGTCAAATGACGAGCAGAATAAATCAAAATATTTCCAGCAACTCTAAAATTGGCGTCTGCTTACAAATTAAAATACTTACTTAGGCTTTTCAGTATAGGTGGGTTCAGTCTTATCAGTCTTAATTTAGGAGCGCATCAAGTTGTGGTCTGGCCTCTGGATCCTCGGAAAGTGCGAGGTTTTTCAGAGTTTCAGCTTCTGCTCCCAAATTCTTCAAGGCTTCTTTGTCACAAAGAAATTGAACTAACTTGGCGAATGAGTACACATCGCTGACAATAGCTTGTGTCCTGGTTCCGTTGATAATTTCTGGTGCGATGTGAGGAAAGGATTGGCTGTAAAGTTTTTGTTTGGCTTTTGTCATTGACTTTTTCTTCGATGGCACGTCAATTTTGGTGCTCTTCCCGAAGTCAATGATCACCAGATTAAAAAGGCGAGACTTACCTCAAGAACCACATTGTTCGCCTTCAAGTCGTTGTAAAGGTAGCCTTTGGTGTGTACGTGGTGAAGAGCTTCGCCAACGTTTTTCACAGCCAACTTCCACTGATCACTGCTAAGGAAATTCTTTTTACATGCAGCTCGGTAAAGTGTAACAATTGAATATTTGTGGCCAAAGAACTTCAGCACAATACTGCATGGTGCCGCCTGTGTTTGGATGCCAAAAAGAAGTGGCAAGCCACAGTGATCTCCTAGCTTGGAGATCACCCCCGCCTCGTTCAAGACTTCTCTTTTCTGTCTTTCGAATGAATGCTCCTTGCCACTAATTTCCATAAATTGTTTAAGAACAACCGTCATGCCTCTGTAGTCGGCGAGTTGGCAAGTGCCGAAAGTTCCCTTTCCGATTGTTTTTCCCAGTAAAACAATGTTGTTTGGGTCAATCTCGGTTAGCTGGTGTCTCTCCCTTTCCAATTCTGGTGTCGAACTTGCAGGCTGTCGAACCACCGACGAACTCTGACTAACTGCTTGCCTACATGTACGTTCCATGTCCATCCTCTTGGCCTGTTCCTTTGTCGTCGCCGTGCAATTTCCAGGGCACAGAGAATGGACAGATGCTGGCTACGTCGATTTCGTTCGCCAAAAGCTCAGAAAATCTGTCGTTTTCCTCTTGTTTCATATCTTCTCCCGCTACAACTCTTTGCCTGACATTTTCAACCAAAGCTGCAAACTGCTCTTTTCTTCTCTCTTCCTGACTCTTCCGTACTTCTTCTTTCTTCCTCTCTTTTCGACGTTTCTTCTGCTCTTTGCGGAGATTCTTGAAATAAAGCCTTCTATTTCTATCTTGCTCGTCAGGATTCATATCTCTTACGAATACGCTTTACTTATCTACTGATTGTAAATACTTAGAGCACACTGCCTTTAAGGGGAGGTTAAAAAAGCATCTGCATTATTACAATGTCAACAATTCTTCCTGTAACAACCCGATCCAAGGCTGTGATTAGTTGATTCCTAGGTGTGATAATAACAACACAAGATCTGTCACAAGCTCTCTTCAAATTGCATAATGGCTCCATTCAGAACATGCTGCGACTCTTGCCCCAAGTGCAACCCTTCAACGCGAGTACAAAGTGTGGTTAAGCGGGGTGCAGAAATCATTAACTCGGCTCTACACCCCAAAGTATCAGGTAAGAGAAATAACTGGTTGGATTTTTGAGTCAAGCATCCCATAGTCTGGTGAAGTAATTTCTTGTTTGCAACCTGGCACTAAAATAAGACTTAAAATAGCTCAAATACATGTTTCCTCGCGTAAGGTGACATTTGCACGGGCAGCGTGTTTACGCGCCACAGAGTCTATAAAGGCGGAACAGACTTATGCCTAAAGGTAGCAGTAATATTTTTTACGATAACTGCAGTAATCCTCGCGCGCTCATGAGCTAATTTTTATTGTCAATAAGTGGACAGACAGATGAATTTATATTTTTTGCGATGCGTCAATGAGAGAGAGCGGACAATTTGTTATCGTAAAGCTAGGCACACACTGGAATTCCACACACTTTGGTATCGCTTCGTGGTGAAATTCATCATCAGTAATAGGACTGACGCATGAAAAAACTGACGTCAATTTGTTGATTCTAAGTGCGTACTGCTCGGTCTTTCTCTTGAGTGACATAACTCTATTCACGTTTCCTTGCAGGAAAGTGGGTGAGAATTGAACGATTCGACTGTCCCGTTCAATTTTTGCGCCTGATGTTGTAGCAGTTGAAAAGCGCATTTCTGAACAGAATAAATGAACGCTCCCACTGGAGACCACCTGTCTGGAAAAAAAAGATGCGCCAATTTTCATGGAAGTGCTTCGAGCAGGAGGAGGTAGAAGCAGCTTTTATTTCAGCTCCACGCCTTTAACCACCATAAAATCTTTCAGGGGAGATGAGGAAGTTGACGACTGCAGTCCAGTTCGACTCACTGGTATGTCTGCTATCGCCCCAGCAAAAGCAAATGTGTCAGGGCTTACTGGCCAACAGAGCCAGCAACCAACATGCAGGGCATTGTTGGTGGTCGGATATGGCGAGGGAAGAGCAACCCGTGAATTTTGAGGTAATTTGGTGGCCAGACATTTACAGCAACCAGCAAAGAGGAAAACTTGCCCTCCGCTTGTACGTGGCGAAAGTCATGTTCACAAATTGACACTAATCCTAAAGAAACATTTGTTGCTGATACCTAGTCTTAAATATAGTAACATTTTTAATCAAAATTCACAAATTCAAGTAGTTGATAAATATGAATAAATACCAAGAATAAAAAAGAACAGATAAATTGTATGCACAGTTTATGTACTTTTGGCTGTTTAATATTATTGTTCTCTTCAGAAAACATCACTTTGTTAATACTCTTTAAGCCAGCAGCAGACAAATATGGATAAATACTACAGCAGGTAAATTAATAATTGGATTCTCAATGACTGTTATTTGAAAGTCTTATTTACATTTGTCAAAAAATGTAAGAATTAACCACAGGCAAGTGAATGCCCCAGTGGGTCTACTGCCCCAGGTAAAATTTACCCAAGGAAACAGTAGATTAATGATTATATTCTCATTGATTGTTATTTGAAAGTCTTATTTACAATTGCCAAGAAAATGTTAGAATTAACCACAGGCAAGTGAATGCCCCAGTGGGTCTACCGCCCCAGGTAAAAGTTACCCAAGGAAACAGTAGATTAATGATTATATTCTCATTGATTGTTATTTGAAAGTCTTATTTACAATTGCCAAGAAAATGTTAGAATTAACCACAGGCAAGTGAATGCACCAGTGGGTCTACCGCCCAGGTAAAATTTACCCAAGGAAACAGTAGATTAATGATTATAAAATGTTAGAATTAACCACAGGCAAGTGAATGCCCCAGTGGGTCTACCACCCCAGGTAAAATTTACCCAAGGAAACAGTAGATTAATGATTATATTCTCATTGATTGTTATTTGAAAGTCTTATTTATTTACAATTGCCAAGAAAATGTTAGAATTAACCACAGGCAAGTGAATGCCCCAGTGGGTCTACCGCCCCAGGTAAAATTTACCCAAGGAAACAGTAGATTAATGATTAGATTCTCATTGATTATTATTTGAAAGTCTTATTTATAATTGCCAAAAAAATGTTAGAATTAACCACAAGCAAGTGAATGCACCAGTGAATCTACAGTGATATGTAAAATGTTTGCAAGGAAACAGCAGATTATTAAGAAGATTCTCACTGAATGTTCAATTAAGCAAACAAATGTCTCTCAAACAGATACTGTAGGTCAGAAATTTTTTTGACACTACTTAGAAGCTTAATAACTTTGGAAAAGAAATAAATGTTAAAGTTAACTATAGATAGTCAGTGTTGTTCAAAAATCGGTTCATTCAAAAGCTACTAGATCTTCACTGGAGATAGGGATGGAGCTGTCCTTGGTGCAGCTCTAGAATCATGCATGAGGTGCTGCAGTGCCAGACATCTAGCATACATGCAAACATAGACTCCATAGTCAAAGTCATTTTGCTGTTGAGGGATGTCAGTGGGCTTGTTTGCAATGAACTTCCAGTGACTGGCATCAATGGCAGAATCCAACTCATTCAATAACATCCACATCTTTGTGATGGCTTTTTTGGCTGTTGGCTTGATAAAGTTTCCTGCCACACTATCCAGCACCAGAATTTGGAATTGTGTAGGCAATAAAACAAGCAGAAACCAGTGTTGACTGTTCTCAGAATTGCAGGGCACAAGGACAATATCTTGCTCCAACAGGGGTGCATTGCGTGTAAGGATATCTTTAGCTGGCTGTCTCCCCACTGCTTTCTCAAAACATTCCCAACCAATACAATCTACTTTTGATCCTTGGAGTGTACCTTGTTTATCAATCAGATCAAGATAACTTTCAATGACAAAGTTTGTGAGGTAGTTTTCTTCTGATGTTGGCCTACCATCTCTCAAAGCAACAAGATCTCTTGAATCAACTAATTTGCTATCTTCAAATGCAACTGAACCATTGACCAAGTTATCTACAAAGGCAGATTCTGGGCCTTGTAATATTCCACTTGCTGAAATCTGGAACAGGGCAGAGATACTTGAAGGAAGCCCATGCTCCATTGCTAGCTTCTTCCTGCATCTTGGTAGTTGGGTAGCTGGGGTGCAAATTACTTTCCTGGCCACGTCTTCTACATCATTTGAACTATGTCTTGTTTCTGTACAAGGCAGAGGGGAGGCTTCCACAACAGTATAACTACAATGGAGCACTGGAACATCTGCTGTCTTTGGTTCTTTGTTGTTCGAGACACAAGGCACTGGCTCAGTCTGAAGTGGAGCAACACCATCTAGATCATTTGACTCTGCTTCAGGCTGCTTAATTGTGGTATTGGCAAGCTGTTTTAATAAGTTTGCAGATCCTCTTGCTTGCAAACTTACAGCTCTCTCGTGGCAGACTGTCTCAAACGATTCCTCCCACTTGTCATGGTCATAGGTAAAGCTTTCCCTAGGATCTGACACTTCTGTTACTTATGTCCCATGGTCCTTACTGTAGGTGTAGTCTAGGTAATCTTCACCAAAGAGCTTTGCAAAAAGATCAACAATAACAGCGATCCAAACCTCATCCTCCTGAGACCAGCAGAATGTCCGCTTACTCCATCCACAACCCCGGAATGAAAATTTCTTTCCTAGATAAGAGAGAAATGAATGTTTAAGCAAAGATTTCTAATTTTATTGTTAATGTTGTGGTTTTACATAAAGATTTTTTATATCCATGTATTTTTTAATTTTACAATGAGCTTTAGCAGCATTGGGTCTCTCACTAGTGAAATGCTTCAGATGTACACTTATAACGTAGTGTTGGGATTGTTTCACAATTTTAGAAATTATGAAAAGTGTTTTACCTGTTGCTATGATGATGATAGTTTATTGACAC